>JAAAKQ030474437.1:0-11331 GCA_010016005.3 Zanna intricata | reverse complement strand
TTAAACACTAGACCAGGTGGGCTGTAGAAGGTCACTTTTTTTTCCTAAATACCTGGGCCAGGCCTCCAATTAAATATTGCTCAGCCCAGTGGAGTGTCCCTTGCCTGTAAGGCAGGCCACCTATCAGCAGTAAATCTGACATGCAGGTCAGCCCGCCCCTGGTCTAGGATCTTCTCCTTTTTTTTCTTCCTTTTTTCTCTTGCCTGAAACTTTAAGATCAAGAACTCTGAACCCAAAATTAATATCCAGAATCCTGCGCTTCAGCTGGGTCTCGGTCTTTTATCCCACATGTTTTTTCCCCCTCCTGTTGCAAGGTCAGTTATCATTATATGTGTTATTTAATTATTATTATAAATGATTTATAAATATAAATAATTATCATTATAAGTCGATTATTATTATATTAAGGTCAATTATCTTCACCATACGTGTCTTTTCGGTTCTTCCAGAGTTTAACTAAAAATTTCACGTTACAACTTTGCTCTAACTTTTTATTCATGCGGGACATGGTAGGCATATATCTAACACATGTTACACAAATCGTCACATATATCCACTCACTGCACTGATCAACTTGAAACCGATTGCTATAGATGGGTGAAAGAATGGGTTACACGATGATGTGCAGTATTACCACTCTTCACAATACATTTTCCCTCAGGGTCACTACTATTATTACTTTTTGAACAGCCCTCATATCTCAAAATGTTTGTAATTATAAGCAGCTAGCTTTTGTCAGTTGCACTTTTTTTTGTTTAAAACTTGTGATTCCAATAATTGAATTGTGCTGATTGTTTCTTGAAATAGAAAAGAATATTTAATTTACTAAACAGGTATGTGCAATTCAACTCTAATATACTTTTGTACTACATTTTAAGTACAGGCTTTCCTACTTTGATTACTGTTTGTTACTAATAAAAGTTTAAATAATCTTGATATAAGGAGTATCCCTATCTTGTTTTAAGATGGTGAGATCAGTCTTTCTGAAAAAAATTTTCATTTTATAAGGAATTTAATGTACTCCTTTTCTGTCCCTCCTTCAGTTTCAGATTGATTAACAATTTTTTGTAGTTACATAAACAATATTTTCACTTTCTATATTCATATTAGAAATGAATATTTCAGGGAAAAGTAATAGTCTGAATGTTGTGAAGTGTACATAGCTTGAAAACGTTTGTTACTCACATAAATTAAAAGTAACCCTTACATAGAAAATTTAGTTTCAAAAATGTAAAAATGCAGATAGAAAATTTTTTACAATGAGTGCTAGAAAATTAATTTTTATTTATTAATGCTGATTTCAGATATCCGAACGGAGTCAAGAGAGATTAAGTTCACCACAGTGTTGGCCAAGAGAGGAAAAACGTTCATCACACGTTTCACCAGGTCATGGTCATTATGATGATTATGATTATGATAACCTTGAAGGAGGGCCGAGTCATAGCAAGAGACGGCATAGATCCAGCCCTCATAGGTGCCTAATTAATATTTTTGAACTATTATAATTATATGTGTTAATAAGTTATATATATTTTATATCTTGGTTAACTTATTATCTTTTGATTGCATATTTATGATTACTCAATTACCCCATGTTTTAGTTGCTACACTATATATTACTAGTACTTTTAGACATGTGATTTTCAATCTGGCTCTATTTGTTTGGTGTTGGGCTCATTATCTGTCTTTAAACTGTTTTGGTCCACGATACTTTTTTTTTTTCTTGAAAAATGTTTTTATTAAGAGAATTCTAAACCAAAATTTAGATTCTTCATAATTCATGGTGCATATAGTTAGTCTTATTGTATAACATTTTTTTCCATAATTTATTTTTATTTTAGTCACTGTAACCATTAAAAAAAAGATTTTCTTGTAACTTTTTTTTTTTACATGAGTAGAAAGTAGAGTTTAGTTATTGTAAACAATTGAAATTTATAAAACAATTTTTTTAAATATACAGTTTATAAAAAGTGGTTTTCTAATGCTTATGTACTTCTGCCCTTGCTTTATGTTCCTATTTGTGAAACCTAATTATGGAAGCAACGTCAACTTATTTTATTGCTGCTGTACCAACTCTGAGGTTGTAAATCTCTTCTTGAAATACAGGTTGCCACATTTGAAGGTAGCTGGATTATATTCTATAAAATATTTACATCCATGCAGTGGAATTTATGTTAAGGTTTCAATTTGGTAGTTTAGGTTTCTGCTAGCATTTACTTTTCAAGGTATTGTGTAGCAATGAAAATTTGTTATTTTAACTTATACCTCTGTTGAGGTATATCTTCATTAATAATTCTTGAAAATATTAAATCGTCCTTCAAGTGAGACTTGAGCATATAACTATTTTAACTGCAATAGTGTACCTTTTTCCAGGTTCATATCTGTATACAGATATTCAACTAATTCTAGAATCTATTGACATAGGAATGTGCGTTTGTGTGAGGGCAGTTCAGAAAGTAACTTCCATTGTAGCATAGCACTATTAGTATTGTTAATAGCGCCGCCATTGGCACATTGCATACTCTGAATAAAAATATTAAAAGTACTAAAACTTGAGAATAAAATCTGCTTTCCAAATCAATTGAGGTCATTCTTTTTATGAAGATCAATGGTTCAGTATGTTGTAGTAATCATGTCATACATTTACATCTAATACATTGTATTAGATGAAACACTCTTGCGAAATTTAAAATTTAGGAACCACACAGAAGTTGATTATTTACTAGAAACAAACAGCAGAAGTAAACTTAAAAACTTATGTGTTGGACAAACTGAAAAAATAGCAATCATTTTTTAAACAAATTGATTTTAACTGAATTATTATGCTTTTATTAAATAAACTACAAGGGAAATATTTCTGGGCCTGTTAAAATTGGTTATTAAACTGTTTTGATCATTTGAAATAATTTGATAGGCTTAATAAAGAGTTTATATAGGATGTTCAAAACTGACGCTACCATATAGAAAAATGAGTAAGTTACAATAGTTGTTGAAAGAGTAGACTCCATTATGCAGTTCAAGTAATTGAATATGACATTGCATGCTCTTAAACACATGTAACATTTGTTGAGGAATTGAAGTGACACATCGTTCAATTTCGCTCTGCAGTTCAGGAATGGTGTGTGGATAAGTTTTATAAGCAGCATCTTTAAGGTATCCCCACAAGAAAAAGTCAGGAGAAAAATCAGGTGACTGGGGGCACAACCTCTTGGAAACCACTTATCCATAAAAACACTGATCCAAGAAAATCATAGCTTGATTTTTATTGGCTGCATGAGTTGTAGTATTGTCCTGCTGAAACCATGTGTACTCTAGCCTGTGTAGAGGTATATTGTTTACAGTGTTGCACCATCCATATGTAGTGCTCGCTGTTTACCATGAAGATTTGCTTACATGACATTACACACCAAAAACCCACTTTTTGTCTTTGTAGAGGAGACTTGTGCAGCTGATGTGGATTTTCTGTTCGCCAAATGTGTGAATTCTGTGTATTCACATATCCATCATGGTAAACCATGCCCTGTGAAACCAAAACCAATCATTGATTCTTCCCCTTCTGGTATTGCAGATAATGTGAACCATTAACAGAAAGCTACACATTTTCCAGTGTCTGCAGGCAACATAAATTCTATGAGAATACATCTTTAAAACTGCACGATGCTGTGTGGGCACTACCAATAGAGAGACCAGACTAGCTAGATAGGCGTTGCACAAACTTCTTGGGACTAACAGAATACACAGCTTGTATGTCAGCTTTTCTGGATCATCTGCCACATTCTCTGTCTCTTGAAACTTGTACAACCGCTTCATGGAAGACTTGTTTGGTGCATCCACACCATACTTTTCTGTGAAGACATTTTGGGTCTGGGCATAACTGGGACATCTGATTTATTGAAACAATGAATATTCTCTGCTGGATTGTGTAAACCCATTTTTCTTCTATTAAACCTGCAACAAAAGAAGGAAACATTGTTCTATAAGGTTGCGTCACTTTTTGGACATCCTATATTATACATTGTCATTTAACTTAACATAATATTTATTGATTGATGTGTGTAGAGTCGTTCGCAGTGTAAAATTACGAGATAGAGATCGTGTTGGACATGGTGGAAGTTCTCCAAAGGCTGGTAGTTCATCACCAAAAGCTGGTCCTTCAAGCATATCTGAAGATAAAAAACTTGATGGGCAGAGTTCAGGAAGTGGGTATAATAGTGGGGATGAGTATGACTGTCGAGCTGTTGGAGAGATTACAGAATCTGAATGGCTTGAAGTGAGTACTTTTGAATAAAGTAACATTAAAAAAATTCTTAAGGTTTGTTCTGATTGCTTTTTTCATTGTTTTGTTATAAATTAAATAATTAGTTCTGATATAAGAACCGTAGATTTTTCAGTAAATCAAACTATGATCTAACTTGGACAAAAGTGCTGAAAAAAAAAATTATTAGATTGATCTGAATTAAATATACTTCATATTGGCTCATGTGAAAAATGCATATTACTTTTGCATAAATACAGAGATAGAATTTTGCTTAATAGTTTTTGGAATAAATTTAAAAATAGAAAACATAAAAAATTATTCAGAAAGATGTAAGTCTAAAACCTAATTGCCATTGCTATTGGTAAACGCTGATCATGTGAAGATACTAAGGAACTGGTATAAAAATAAAAATGACAACTTAATATTTTAAAGTATCATTTTAAAAATCTCAGTCAAAAGCAGAGAATCTGCTTAAAAGTCTCTAGCTTTCAGTTTATTCTTGAATTCAACAATATAATGATGTACATGATATACTTGAGGCTTATAATCCTAGTGTTTTTAATGGTCAGAAATGATGAAGCATATAACCAAAAATCCATAGGGGAAAATTGGATAGTTAACTGTTTAACTGTTCATTTCCTTATTAATCAGTTACATTTCTAGATTCAGTGAACATTCATAAAATAACTTGAGTAATATTTTTCTTTGTTAAGTTTGGCTTAATAAAACAGCTCACGAATATAGTTTACAGAGTGTGCCAAAAAGAGTGACCCAATTTAAATCAAATATATTTCGTAATAAAAGTGTGTAGTAATTATAAAACAAATTATTTACTATTCAAAAATGTTTAAAATCTTGCTTACAAAGTTATATATTTTCTATATCTCCTCCATCTGCCACACAGATAACATCAAGATGATAGCTCAATTCTTCTACAATGTGGTACAAAAAACAGTCTTTGGTGTGATCCTAGTTTTCAGCTCATCCCCTATCAGCAGGTAAGGATGGAACATAAACACTTCATTTCACATGCCCTCATAAGAAAATCTCACGAGGTGTAATGTCTGTGAATCATAACCTTTGTTGTGCCAAATCTTGGCCCTGTACACCCTATCCAGTGTTGAGGTAATTTTTATTTAGAAACCTTCAAATTCTGTTTTGCCATTGGCAGGGCTCCATCTTGCTGAAAAATTAATATTCATTGTCTACATTGTGGAAAAAGGCCAGACCTGCAGTATCTCAAGATAAGAATGTGCTGTTACCATATTAAAAAAAATTAATAATTATAAATTTTTGTAAATAAAATCATGCAAAAAGTATTAAGTGAATCTCACTTCTGCTATACAGTCATGTGCGGATTCTAATAAGCAAACATTGTGACAGGAAACTTTGCCGTTTATCACTAAATATTAACTATCTTTTGTCACTTATACAAAACGTTTGTACCGGTTATGGCCTGAAATGCATCATCTTTCATTTATAAGGGATTATAAGTCATATGTGAGATTGCAAGTTTTCAGCTAACACAAGGAGTGGACATTTTTGGGCATCGCTGAAATGCCTCTAGAATTCATTGTATGTTGTTCTTTAAAGTTCCCTGGACTTTTCCCCCTTATATAAACAACCAATACTTCAAATTATTTATACCAGCAATGAATATTCTTAGCCAATAGTGAATCAATCCTGAAACACTGTCAAAATGCACACCAAACCATTATTACAGATTCTGTTCTGCTAAATTATTAAACATAAAATGCCTTCTGTTGCATAGATACCATGTTGTTTATGACTGAGATTGTTGTTGACTGATGATGTTTATAACAGATTAGTGTATGTTTGAGCAGTATTATTACGATCTGGCAGGATTGGTTTTTGAAACTCTAGAATGCACCCTTTCAAATGGCACAAACTTCATACACTGATCTTGTGTGGTTACACAGATACATGCTTTTGAAATCAGGTCATTCTTTTTTATATATACTGTATATTAGTGCTGCATTTTCTGTGGACAGGCTGTATGCATCCCATAATTGGGTTTAATATGAACTCTACTTGAGTTGTGTTGTTCATACAGCACTTTTAATAAATACTTGCACTTAGTAGAATATTGTGATGAAACAACTTAGGTTTTTTTTTTGTATAATTTCAATGAGTCAGATGAAGTGTATCTATAATTACAGATTAAATAACTATCCATTTTAATTTTAGTTGGTGTGTAAGCTGTACATTACATTTTACTTTCTTTGTTACTACTCTACTTCCTGAAATTACATCTTAGCATATTGCTCTTGTTAGATGGATTTAAATTCCAGTTTTATTATTTATATATTATTTAGATAATGAATAATTATAACATATTTATTGTAAAACAACTTGGACTTAAATAAAACTTTCATCAGTTAGTCACTGAGAATGAGCATTAAAAGGAGTGACAAGATAGAAATTAAGTATAGCTATAAATTGTTAACAGTTATAAAAGGTGTTCAAATTTAGGCATTATTAAGTTTTTTATATTAATATAAAAAATAATTATCCGTTATTATTTAATGTATAATAACATTTTTTATGGGCTTTATATTTCATTATATTTTAGAGAGATCGGCTTTTTGAAAAAAGGCTGCGTAAACGAGGGCTCACTCTAAAGCAAATGGGAGAGGATGGTGCCTGTTTATTTCGAGCTGTTGCAGATCAAGTTTATGGTGATCAAGAGATGCACGCAGTTGTCAGGAAGCACTGCATGGACTATATTGTATGACTTTATTTGTATTTCACTAATTTATTGTTATTAATTTCTTTATGCCTATGCTGTTATAGTAATAAATGAAATTTTTAGGATTTGCATTTGTTCTGGAAATAAATAATTGTAAAAATGAATAGTTTAATGAACTAAGAAAACATATTTCAGTTTTTTAAACTTGATTTTTTCATTTAAAGGTGCTGTATGATCTGAAAAACATACACTTCCATTTCCTATATCATTGTAAATTTCTTATAATGTTTATATAAAAGTTTCAAAATTTTTTGTAATTTATTTAAAATACATCAAATGTAAAACAATTGATTCAATATAACCACAGTGTGCAAAATGAGAATCTGTAATTGGCTTTAAACAAACTGTACCAAACAAAGATTTGATAGATTAAGTCAACATTATATTAATTTCATTTTATAGGTAAAAATTTACTGTGATTCATGAAAAGAGTGGCAACTATTGTTTGTGTAAAATGTGTATAAAAGAGTTTTAATTTGAATAAAATTAAAATAAGGTTTGAAATTATTCCAGGCTGCCAACAGTGATTATTTCTCACAGTATGTTACTGAGGATTTTAATACATATGTTAATCGCAAAAGACTTGATTACACTCATGGTAATCATATTGAGATGCAAGCAATAAGCGAGATGTACAATCGCACTATTGAAGTCTTCTGTTATGGAAAAGGTATGCGGTTTTTTTTTCTAGCATACATTTATATTGTAATTATGGTATCACTCAGTGTTCTGTACTCAAGTCAAGCTCAATTACACAAACATCATGAAAATAAATTTAAATTTTAAATCTCACATGTATGTGAGATTTATGGGAATAGTAGTTTACCTGATTTTTTTTTTTATAATTTATTTTCTATCAGTGACTTATTATTTGATTAAAAAAATCCTAAATAATGTACTTTTTTCCTCATAAAATTTCATTACAACCTAATAAAATAAGCATCATCAGGAAATATTACATGGAAAGAAATAAATAGCTTATGGTATGCACATAGAATACATCATTTGAATCAAGTAAATAGCTTAGTTTTTTCTGATAATATCAGGCGTAGGCAATCCATTTACAGAATGTATCACAAAGTTCTCCCAGGACTTTCATAACCTATTCTATTTGTGAAAATAAACGAAACATTTCATATAAACATATGTCCTAAAATGCTGTTTGCAAGTTATGGCTAGTGAAAGATTTTGCTCAGATTTCAGGTACCCTACGAAATTTTTAAGATATTAATTAAGGGGCGGAATTAGTGATTTTTTTTATAGTTTTTTACCTGAAAAATTGAATTAGATAGGTCTCAGAACTGTATCTACAGTAATTTTTTTAGAAATTTGATATGAAATTTAATAAATTGATCTAAAAACCCTGTTTTTTATGTTGGGTGTACAATAACTTTGTTAAATTGCTCATAAACATACAAAACTTGTTGAAAATTTAATTCTGAAAAAAATGGTGTAAAGTAAGTTGAATAAAACAAAGAAAAGTTACGAGGGTTATTTTTTTCAAGGTCCGATCGTCATGAAATTAAAATCACAGTGAAAATAAAAAATTTTTTATTTGTAACAAGTACTTACATAGTTTTGCTATTTCTCTACATAGTTGCCACTCAGATTTAGACATTTTTCATAGCATGGTACCAACTTTCCAATACCCTCATCATAGAACAGAACTGCCTGTGTTGTCCTAGCCAGCGTTTCTTGTGAGCAAAGAGGTTAAAATCAGATGGAGCCAAGTCTGGGCTGTATGGTGGATGATCAAACACTTCCCAACAAAAACACTCCAAGAGCTTCTTTATTACAGATGCAGTGTACAGCCAAGCATTGTCATGGAGAAAGACAATGCCTGATGACAACATTCCTCTCCGCTTATTCTGAATTGCCCTTCATAGATGTTGAAGAGTCATGCAGTATGAGGCTGCAGTGATGGTCGTTCCATGTTCCCTGAATTCCACCAAGAGAACTCCATTCCAGTTCCAGAACACAGTAGCCATACACTTTCTGTTGGAGAAGGTCCGCTTGAACTTCTTTGGTTTACTGGGAGAATAAGAATGCATCCACTGTTTGGATTGTTCTTTTGTTTCTTCAGTTTCGAAATGGACCCATGTCTCATCCCCTGTGACAATTTTGTTCAAAAAATCTTCTCCTTCATTGTGGTAGCGCTGGAGAAACGTTAGATGTCTGTCCATTCTCATTGTTTTGTGATGGACAATATCTTGGGAACCCATCTCGCACGCAGTTTGCGATACTGAAGTCTCATTCACAATGGTGTAGAGAGCTGACCTTGAAATTTCAGGAAACGAATCGCTCAATACAGAAATTGTGAACTGACGATATTGCTTCATCATCAGTTGACACTCGCTTCCTTCCCTGACCGCCTGCAGCATGAATATCTGTACGTCCTGCTTTAAAGTTCCTGCACCATTGTTGCACTTTGCTGTCACTCATTGAAGTTTCACTGTACACATTACTTATTCATCTATGAATTTCAGCTGCATTACACCCCTCAGCCTGAAGAAATTGAATTACTACGCGCACTTCACACTTGGCAGGAGATGCTATTATAGACATGTTTACGTGCTAGCTGTGTGTTCAGAACTAAACGAAGTGACCGGCGTGGTTGAAGGCCATACTAGAGACACTGCGCAAAGGTAAGGGTTCGTCCAATTTTTGCGCGGATTTTTATTTCGCGACTGATCGGACCTTGAAAAAAATAACCCTCATAGAAGAATTCTAATTTTATTTAGAAACTGTACATTACTACATTTCTCAGAAAAGTACTTATTTAATGTGAACATAAACCAAGTTCTTGTTTGTTGATACAACAAAATTTTTAAAACAAACTTTATCATTGAAAATTGCTGTTAAAAAAAATTAAAAACTGGAAATTGCAAACAATAGTAAAATAAAAATTACTTAGATAACAATTTTTTTATTAATGAAGAAGTACAATAAATTATTATTTCAAAGTTGGTAATAAAATAACAACAGCTGATCAACAATATGCAATACTGTAGTTTTAGATCATTTTGTGAGGTACATTATATCAGGTACTGTGAACTCTGCTATTGTTAGTGAGGGTTTTCTATGAATTTTAGTTAGAACATGATCAATTTTCCATTGAAGTAATGCCATACTTATTTACAGTAGAGGAATATACTGATATGGTATTCATTTTAGGTATGTTTAATGGTAATGCTACAGCTGCTGCAGTAGAATGTGAAATATGTTTTTAAAAATATGTTTTTTAACTGTTCTAGTCTGTAATCAATTTTTATACCTTCACTTCTCCAGTTGTTTACTTTAAAAGAGGATGGTTATGATTTGGCTGTCTGTAGTCAATTGCGTGTAATTGGTGTGTGTGTTTGTGTGCTTTCTGTGCAATTTGCAGAGTTTTATGTCAGTAACATGTATACATAAAAAGTTACCATTATAAAACAATATTGTCTGTAAAACATAAACATTATTCAGAATGTTCAAAGCATAATGTAAGTGAAGGTGTGCTTTTATAGAATAGCTCACAATAACACTTTTCTTTCCAAACAACTTTCATTTCTGTCTTACCATGTATTAAAATTTCTATTAATTTTTTTTTAATCCAGAACCTATCAATATTTTCCATGGAATGCACAAAACAGATAATGAGCCCATTCGTTTATCATACCAAAGAGGAAGTCATTACAACAGCATTGTTGATCCCCACAAAGCTACAGTTGGTGTTGGTCTTGGTTTACCAAGTTTTCACCCAGGTGCTGCCGAGAAGAATCTTCTGAAAGATGCTGTGAGACAGAGTGAAGACTTCCACATTGAGCAGGTAATAAAAACCATTTTTATAATTTATGTATTTTTAGTTTATTTTGTTGTAAAATATTTAGTTTCATTTTTGTACTTAAATAACAGTAATAATTTTGTACTTAAACTAAATGAGATAATATCAATCCAAGAAGATGTAGTTACAGAGCGTATGTGTATTATGCAGATTACTGCCAACTGCATATCATTAAACATTGCTGGATAATTAAAAAGGTTCAGTTATTTTCTGAACAGACCTCATATTGAGAACAAATTTTTTCTCTTTTTTACTTAAAATAGAAAAAATGTCAGATTAACCCTTATGCACTGCGATAGCTATAAATTGCGTCTTTGTAGGCTCTTACATTCATTACACTTGTAGGCGCGTAAATTTATTCGTACAATTATTCTATTTATACACGATTATTGGCAATAATTTACTGTTTCCAAGAAGGTATCACAATGTGTTGTAGGATATATGGGAACATTTTTACACGCCTTTCTTATAGAGGTTTTT
>JAAAKQ030474426.1:0-23144 GCA_010016005.3 Zanna intricata | reverse complement strand
ATCATATAGGGGACGCTCTTCTACAAGAGAAGGCATCGGAGGCGATTTCGGGGCCTATCTTTGAAGCATATGGCTTTTCGGAGCCACAATTTTTGGCTGGGCAGCTGCGGGGCGTTCAGCCCCGAAATTAGCCCGGTCAGGAGTAGGACAACGATGATTTAAAGGTGTCTCCTCGTCTTGTTGGCTTGAGTGATTGAATAAGGACATTGTCTTATACCGTATATCAGTTCATTCCCCTCCTCATCTTATTCACTCCCACTAGAAACGCACACCAACACGTACCCAGTGAAAATTAAAATGAACTAGTGCGAATCAACCAATTACGCTTACAAAACTTAGGCACACTGGGTTCATGTGCGTTATGTTAAGAAGTATATCATATTATAACATACCCGTTAAGAACGTCACATTAAGGCTTCTCAGAGAAAGTATCATATACCACTGACGTTAAGTGAAAAGTGGAAATCAGAGTAGCGATCGAATACCAATGAATAACGAACGACCAATGTAATAAAGCATGGAATAAGAGTGAGGGCTACAATATTTTAGTTTCTTAGATTTTACGGTTACGTTAAATGTTTTTAATCCATTTTAAATAATTTGAATGATACCAGTATCTTAACTTGTTTTTTTTTCTTTTTACTGTAATAAAAATATGTAACGTACTAATATATTGTCTTTTTTATAGCCACTGGCACGTATAGACCAAATTTAGATGATAATTTTTACATGGATCCACATGCAGCTGCAATTGTTTTCGAGGCGATAGCAAAACGTGAACGAAAAATTACACTGGTTTCAATGGAATCAATAACAGAAAATTTAATCGATTTCGTAAGTTACTTTTTTTAATAAGAGTACAGGATTCACAAGATCATAATAAGTAGCCTTATATTTACGTATGCAAACGAAATAGTACGTACATTTACAGGAATACATACATGAATTTACGGAATTTACTTTCTTTGCAGGAGGACTTTAGATACTGTCTTTGTGTGCCAGGCGTCTGGCACGCATCATGTGGTCAAATTTGTTATTGATGGGGAGAACCTAATTGTTGTAAGCTCGTATTTCCATTATAGGGATCCCACTGATGAGCATTTGAGAAAGTGGGATAGGGTCCTTAGGCTGGTAGGCGATTATCCAATTGTTATAGGCGTTGATGCCAATGATTAATCGATCCTTTTTAACAGTGGGATCATGGATGATAATGGTGAATTGGTTGGGGGCTTCATTGCGCAGCATAATTTTGAGATTTTTAACAGTGTAGGCCAATTGGCCACCTATGTTGGCATGGTTGATGGACGGAGAGCACTCGTCGGTACCAATATTGATATAACAATTGGTAGAAATATTGCGGGCAAGATCTGGAATTGGACCGTGGTTGATGATTGCGCAAGCGATCATCGATTGGTGCTTTTTGATCTGTTCAATGGGCTGCGCGATGTTCCCCGAAGACATGTCTCTATGAAACAGGGGCGCAATAAATAAACTGTGGTAAAAACCCTGTTTTTTTTTTTTTTTTTATATTTTACATACGAGTACAATAACTTTGTTAAATGTGTAATAAACACTTAAATACATAAAACTTTAAACAAAACTTGTAGAGAATTTAATTCTTAAAAATATGGTGTAAGATAATTTGAATTTAAAAAAAATTTTAGTAACAGAATAATAAACTTATTTGTATTATAGTATTTATTTTAATTTTAATAATGGTATTTGAACAAAATCATCCGTGTCATCGAGTTTACATAAATCATATTTGACATTACTCGTATTTGCTTTTGCACTTTCATTTTACCAAGAATTAATAATAAAGAATTTAATTATTGGCTATTTCACACTTCATCTTACTAAGAGCAGTATAATATTACTATATTTCTGAATAAGTAACTCTTTTAATATTCAATTATTTAAACGAATTTATTATTACTTAAAAAAAATTTGTATTGTAATTTATATTAGTTTGTTACATATTTGCTTTTAAATTTTTGTTACAGGAATGGAGAATATTTAAAATGGGTAAAATAAACAGTACAAAAATAGATTTTATAAACAGAATTGAAAAAATAACATCATCACCGCTTAAATATTGGAAATCATACGATTTATACGCAGCTACAGTTCTTATGAGACCAGAATCGATAACAGATTCAAAAGAGTTCTACGTTGACGTTGAAAATGAGGGGCGATTAACAAGAGGTGTGATTGTAATCGATTATAACAACATATTAAAACAACCGCCAAATGCAAATATAATATTTAGTATTGATAAAAATGCAGTAATGAATATTTCTTTACAAAATTTTAAATAAGTGTATAATATTTTTATACATTTACGCAGTTTTTATATATAAAAATTGAAATTGTTCTTACTATTTAATTCAAGACTAATGAACTTTAGACGCGGGTCTTTTAAATAGGTAGGGTCTATTGGAATGTTGTCAATACATACATTTCGTTTAATCTTCGTGGATTTGCGTTGAATTAAAATAATTTTTTTTTACGTTTAATATAATGATATATCTTAATTTTCATCATTTAAAATAAATTATATAAAAGTTCAAATTTAAATAAGTTTATTTACATGGTGAACTTATCTTTTTGTTATTAGCACACAAACAAAATAACAAAGCATTCTGCAGTGACAAATTTAATGTTGACGTTTGAACTCTGTTAATAAAAAAAAAATTCTCACATTCATTTTTTACAATTTAATGAGGGTTAACATTGATAGTTTGATAAATAAAAGAGCACGATCATATGTATTGGTTCAGTCTGGCTTTGTAGCTGGTTCCTCATTGGTCAACTCTCAGCTAATCAGTCGTTCAACAGATGGTGTACTTTTATAAGTGAAAAAGTGGAGGGATGAGAGGGATCAGAATTGGCTAACCGTTGTAGTAAAACGTAGTGATGAGTAATTCATTTTACTCTCTCTTTCTAGCACGTACTAGAAAGAGATGAGCTAGAAGAGAAGAGTTAGCTAGAGAAGCTAGAAGAGAGCGAGAAGAGAAGAGTTAGCTAGTAAGAGAAGATGAGCTAGAAGAGAGAGCTAGAAAGAGCACGTGCTAGCACACGTGTGTGTGTGTGTGTGTGTGTGTGCGCGCACACACACACACACACACACACAACATACAACATTCACATTCACACTCAATCTTTCAAATGGTAATCGTAAAACTTTTACGTAGGATACTTTCATTCCAGTAGATGCAGATCTTTTGAAAGAAGAAACATTCAAGCTCACTCCAAGCCATAAAACACACAGTACTGTTGTGTGTCTAAAGAATGCCTAATAATAAAGTAACAACCGATGCGCAATGATTTTATAATGCTGGACTAAATAGATTCTAATAGTGACTTTTTTTAGATATTTAATATAGGCTAACAGCGGTAATAATGGGTATTATATGTAAACACCGTCAGTGTCATCGTAGTAACGATCGCTAGCCGGTCCAACTCTCCTGGCATCAACTTTGAGCAACATGAAATTATAAATCGGTATCTGCCGTCATCTTTCCACCATTTCATAATAAAGTAATAAATAAATTTCTTTAATAGATAAGAATTTATATAAAAGATGGAAATGATTTTAAATTTCACTAAAATATTTTCTTCTTTTTCTTAAAGAGATTTATTTTATTATTATTATTTTTATTTAATAAAGATTATATCAATTTTTTTTTTCAGTTTTATATAATGAAAAGTGGTGATAGTTTCTTGACAGTTTCCAGTGAACAGCATCCATTGTCGTAACAGATAAGTAGTTCTACTTGAAAAGTTTGAAGTACTAATAAGTAATATCTGAAAGATTGAAGTCCCCCTAGCTACTTAAATTTTTAAAACAAAGGATAAGCTAATAATGTCCATAAAATAATCAGATAATGTCAGAAAAATATCAATAAATATTCTGTTTTAAGATTTTTGTATAATATAAAATTATTCTTAATAAAATCAATAAAAAAAAAAAATAACTAAAAAATTAATATTTAACCCTTAAACGGTAAAACCTTTATTTTTTTTTACACATAAACAGTACTGCGGGTGAATTTTCACCATAACCTATAAATAAGTTAGATTTCACGGGCGAAAAATTACAAAATATTCTATTATGATATAAAACATTTATTTATTTTATATACAGTACTAATGACAATAACTTCTAGAGAATAGCGAACATTTTTTAGGGAAAACACTGGGTGTCGGAAAAAACAAATACATCTAATCATAAAAAATTTATATTTCTAATAAACGTGATACTACATCTTGTTAAAAGAACGTTTATATTTTACAGTTTTTACTTGTTATTTCCCTGCGTTCTCCACAAAGTTTCTGCACACAATGCTCTTAACCTTAACTTTTTGCTACTTTGCTTTGAACCTTCCGCTGACGGTTGCTGTTTTGAGGCTTGTGGTGTTGGAGGGAGGAATTATTACTTCTCAGAACCGCTTCAATTTTGAGTCTAAGATCCTATTGAAGATTTGTAGATAATAAGGCATTGTTTCATAAATTTACACGCCAAGTCATGTCCAAGTTGATGAAAGAACTCAAACCGATTTGTTTTCATTAGGCTTCTGGCTGCAGTCACATAACACCATATTACAAATGCACTGATTCCAGCAGCCTTCAACAATCCATTGCTACAGGCTTTTTTCTTGCTTCTGAAACATGCTTTGTAATGCATGGTAGACGCAAGTAACACAATTTTTCCTTTCTTGGGATAATAAGAGAACAACTGTTGTTCTGTATGCGATTTATATAAAAATATGCTTGTGTTTCCTGGACGTCCTTTTCTATCGAGCATTTTAACTGGTACCTTTCTTTTGTTTCGGAGTACTGTACCATCACTGTTACACCAAGACTAAGAATTTAGGAAAGCAAACGGAAATAAGTAAACTAGTTGTCAGTGGTAATATTTGAATTGCTGTGGTAAACTGGTTTTGTCTGCTCTTTCACAAGGTTTTAAGTTAAAGGTTCATCTCCATTATAGGTTTTTCTGCCAATGTAGGGAACATTAGTTACTATGAAATTTTCATGTGTTTCGCATATAATTACTAGTTTTAGTCCATATTTATTCAGCTTTTTTGAAATGTTCGTGCGAAATCCACCCAGACCTCGGAATCAATGCAATTGTTCATCGATAGTTAATTCTGCTGACTGCTTATAATACTAACTACTTCCAGTGACTGAAAAACTTATCCCAAAGAGATCTAATGTTGGTAAAAGAATCTTTAACTTTTTATGTTTTGCATGTTGACTTGTTACTAAAGTGTAAGTAGTGTGTTTTGAATCTGAATCATTTTAGAGACATTATAGATACATAAATGGGACTTCCAAATGGACCCCATAAATATTCTGAATTTATGCAATTGCCTTTTCTGGTACTAACTATGTAAAGTAAGCCTATAAAGGCTTCTAACTTAAGTTTATTAATATCTTAAGTAAATCTTTGCTTATCAGGATATTTTTCTGTTTGAGAGGTAATTTCAATATTAGGAACTTTTAAAATGTCATTTAGCGTGTCATCAGCAAAGAATAAGCGCCAAGTTTATTCAATACTTTTTGCCTCACAAGCCTTTCTCTTAGGCCATGACGTCCAACCCTGATAATTTTTCTAGCAGGAGTTTTTTTTTTTTTCAGGGAGCTTGGTGGACCATTTTTTATTTTTATCACCTTTTCCAATAAGTGTAGGTTTTTTTTAGAAATGATAATATTCTCACCTTGTGCTGTAAACCAACTACTGGGATCCTTCTTCTGACATCTATCTATCTTAAACCGTTTTGCACCTGCACTCTCTTCAAATTTTTCAACATTGAAAAAACCAACTTTTTTTCACTATAACGACTTTTGTTGTTGAATTAATCAAAATTATCATCACTTTCATTTTCACAATCATCTACAATGGGATTATAATCGATGTCATCTGACTTTGAGCCACCAACAACATCTTCTTCTACATTATTAATGTCACAAATATCTTCTTGCTCGTAACTGCTATCTTCACTATACCAGTCATCAAAAGATTCATCTAATATTAACCTTACACTTTACTTACAGTTATTTCTTTTCCATCAACAATAACTGAATCCAAAAATAAAATAGTTTTACAACATAAATGACACTAATAATACTCTAAAAAAAACTTCCGTTAATGTTAAATTGAGTGAAAATTCACCCAACCTAGTTCAAAATGGCGACTACAGAAATGATTTTCAACTTGAAAATAGCACTAGGAGAGGTGTAAAATGGCACTAGTCTGCTGGGTAGACATGGCGTTGCACAGGTTTACTACTCCTCGGGTTCGAATCCCTGTCAGGCATGGCATTTTTCACTCACGCTACAATTCATTCATTTCATCCCTCTGAAGATATACTTAATTGTGGTTCCGGAGGTTAAAAAAAAAAAAAAAAAAAAAAAAAGGTTTACTACTCCAAAGATGAGTAACAGTAATTCCCTCGGGTGAATTTTTATCCATAGTACCATTTTACGGGTTAAAATAAATATTTTAATGACATTTATCAATCACAAAAAAATTCATATTACGTATCTAAAGTTATATCATGTTACCAATTTTGCAAAGGACCTAAGTCGTCAATTCTAACACAGTAGCTTTGTCCCTAGATTTTTATTGTAGGTGAATCTTCCTGAAAGTATATACGGATTGAGCGGGAAGTCCTTTTACACTAGTTATGAAATTATGAGGATAGGTGCAATTTACCTTCTATCAATCTAAAATGCCTGTGTTTGGTTCCATGATGTACAAAGCACAGCTTTATGCGCCACCATGACCAGTTATTCATCCGAACCTGTGTATGCAGGGGTAAACATTTCAAATGCTGACCGAACATAGTTTTGGAGCTGCTTGTTGTTTGTTTGACATATTTGCGTTTTCGGATCTCTTCTTTTACAAAACCCCAGAATGCATTGTTAGATATGGTGAGGTCAGGGCTTCTAGCTCGCCAAGGCAATGGAGCTCGCCAAGGCAATGTGGAATATACAAATTCGATCCAGCGATTCGGAAAAATTTCATGAGGCGTCTACGGAAATTCCAAGAAAAGTGCGCTGGAGCACCGTCTTACTGAAACGTAATGATGTCAGGGATCCCTTTTGCCGTTAATTCTTAAAGAAACCACTCGTCATTCATTATCTGTTTTATTTTTTAAGTTTATTGTTCATGGTATTATTCCACTCGCTTTGCCACTCATTATGAACTTTCCTCTTCAGCAAACAGACAAGTTTGTTAAAAGCAACACGATTGGTAAAAGTACGCTAAAACTAAGCCACTTTTGCCGCGTTATATGCGCACTCATTGCCTGAAATTCTTATATGGTTGGGGATCCAGTAGAAGTTGACTATGGTATTACGTACACATTAAATCTCACAAATAACAGTGTATCTGGAGTACACATCACTAATCGCATGTAATGTACTCGGATTCCATGACTACAAGTGGCAATGTTGAGCTAATTATACTTAATGCCTTATTAATAACAACAAACTCCGCAAAAAAAAAATACTGGACGTGCTGTGGATGACAAACATGTATGTTCTGTTGTTTACCATAAATGCACATTCAACAGAATTAAAGTCCTTAGAGCCATCCGTATAAACTCTATCTGTAATTGATTCATGCTACTATAATATTATACAATGTATTACGCAAAATACCCAGATTTCAGTTCTTTTTTTATACTGACAAAGATCAAAGCAGTAATTAACAAGAGAAGACCACCAAGAGGGGTAATAACATGAAGAAACAGTAAAGACCGGAGGTAATTATATATTAAGAACTGAGAAAAGTCGCTGAGCTCTGATAACTAGCAGATCAGTAGTTGTCAACTGTTCCTGATATCAATTATATGCTGGTTGGAGAATACTACATCAGAGGTTGGATGAGTTGGTTGCGTTTTAATTCGAGCTAACAGGAGCATATCATTTGCTTTTGTCTATTCTAAAGAAATGGCTCACCATTGTCCACCAGCAGCCTTACCACGGGGCTTGAGCAAAACACACCCGTAGCAAGACGGATAAATGCTTCGAGCATTTTTAGAGCGATGGCCCACGCCGACGAATAAGCCAACATGAAAGACGACAGATCCCTCAACCAAAAGCAAATTCACTTCGTTTTTTCGAGGAGAACGTGAATCCAGTAGATCTATACCACGATTATAAACGGATTATTATCTTTTGGAACAGTCTCTTTCCTATAGCTTACGTTCTACATGCTACGTAAATAGAAAAATCATTCACAAATAAAGAACACATAACGGATTTTTGCACGCAGCTTGTTATAATATTTATGACTACAGCTAACAAAATAACACTAGTAAACTTCCCTAAGGACTCCATTTTCTGATGTGAAACTTTCAGATTAGGTCATTTCAACTCGAACTCGGAAGGACCGACCACTGAGGAACTCCTGATTAATGAAAGGAGATTATATTGTATACCCCATTCACAAAGTTTATCTAGGATTCTTCTCCTACATGCCGTGTTGTATGCCTTTTGCAAATCAAAGAAGTATACTAATCAGGCGTGACGAAGTGAAAAGGCGTTTTGAATAGCAGTTTCCAGAACAATTACATAATCAGTATACGATCTACCTTGGCGGAAACCGCTTTCTTCTGGAGCAATCAGGGCGTTTCTCTCAATGTACCATACTAGACGACGGTTTACCATTTATTCCATCACATTGCACAGGGTACTGGTCAAGGTGATAGGATCCAGCTTCATCATGGGCTTGTAAAGCATGATTTATCTTTTTCAGGTTTCAATATGGCGATCACCAGTGATCCCCCTCTGACCAATTATCTGGAAACACCTGATCAGAGAATAATCTATTATAGACACACGGAAGATGTAGTGCAGCATCTGGGAGATGAGATAATGTACTGAGCCTGGTATTATCATTTCCAGGGTAAGTATCACGAGAATAATTTAAGGCATAAATTAGTTCGTTATAAGAAAAGAATATGATTAATTCATTTTGCGAGTCTCCAATCACAGACGGGTTATTATCGATCTGCAACTTATATCTCACAAACTCAGAATATTACGATGATGTGAAGTAGTCTCATGAACTTAAACTGCTCTAAACGACTTTCCAAATGTGTTCTTCACATCAATTGGCACGGTAACAAGGATTTCGCCGCTTTGCAGTTCAATTGGCTATGGTAACTATTGATCCACACATGGTGCGAATCTTTCACCATAAAACAGATGATGGTGTTGTCTGAGAAATGAATTCGACGTAATTCAGCCAGGATTTTCACACATCCTGACCCCGAAGGGAAGACACCCTCCATGGCAGTTAGGTCAACATACTCCACCCCCTCCGTACGTAACTCTTAGGGACTTTACCGGAGGTCATCTTTAACAACAGACATCTCCCAGTCTCGATTGCCTCTACCAGGATGTCACGAATGACTTTCCCATCAGTGTACTAACACAAATCTAAATGAACTAATTACAATGGTCTCAAATAACACCATACCGATTGAACTCTTCCACCCTAACCTACCCGTACGACAGTAAAAGTGTATGAGCTACAAACGCAATACCACACAAAAAACAAGAAGAAGATAGTGTGAACAAGGAAAACACAAAAACGTATAAAACACTAAAACAAATCCAAGCAAAACAAACACTGATTATAAACACGTAAATAAACTAAAATATAATGCCAAAACAAGAAGTTAACAAAATGAAAAAATCACAAATTATAAATAAATCTAAAACAATCTGAAATTTAAGTTAACATCTAAAACAAACAAAACCTTGTAAATCAAAAATAAATACTCAACTATTATACAACAATTACCCTAAGCTACTACAACTAAAACATAAATAAACATATAAACTTATTCATAACCTAAATATAAAAAGAAAACAAGAACAATATTAAAACAGAAACACAAGATAGACCTAAATAAAAACATTACAAATATGAAAAACAAACATTAAACATCAAAACAAGAAATTAAACGATAAACAGAACATTAAAATAACCTAAAAGCAGAAATATAAACTAGATATAATCACCAGAATATTAACTTACTCTAAAAAACACATAAGCATCAAATACTAAGGCTGCAGAATACGCGCGCATTACGAGGGATATTCATGTGATCGACAGTCGTGCTCAGCCGGTTTCCCAACACGAGAAAAATTTGGGCTACAGACAACCCTCTTTCCCTCTTCATAAAGCAGTCTTTTGCATGATGGCCATCTTTTCCGCACATAGTTCTTTTTCTTTACAAGATTTCGCCACATGCTTCAGCCCAAGGCAACGTTAACAACTCACATTGACGTAATCCTTAATCCTACAAGATGTGAAATCTACAAACACTCAACCTTTCTCTATGAAAATCCTACATAATACTTTATTGCACTCTATAATAATGGACGTCGCCACTTTCCCGTCTGCCAGCACGAAATATGACCATAAAAAGATTACTAAATTCAGTAGAAGTATATTTCATGTTCTGATGTTCTGGACACGAATAGCGTCCAAGAAGCCTTCTTCGCCAAGTTCTCGAGGTACATCATATACGGTCACACGGGGCCGCGAGGCTTGGCAACAATTGATTTAATAGTGTATTGATCCACCTCTTCATTTCGTCTAATATTATTCTCCGTTTCACTGTCATTCGCTACGATTCTTACACCCTTGGAGTCTTCTTTTACATTAACGATTTGTAGCGCCTGCTTCTTAGCCTCTAGCTTTTTAATAATCTCTCTTTTAAATGCCACAGGGGTTACACCAGTTGGCTTATCAATCAGAAACCCCTTTGACAATAGTACGGGGGGGAGTCCGAACCACTTCTAAAGTCAATTTCTTCTTAATTAGTAGTGGCGTCGGTGGAGAACCAGTAGATACTTTCCCACTCGCCCATTACAGCCTTGAAGCCCTCGGTGTATCCATGAAGCCTATCGCCCATTTTAACCGTAGAAGATGCAAGAATCGCAGCTTGCGCAATTGAGACTGTATATAATCACAACGCTCCGCCTTCCGATATTGTTCTATCTCTCTCGGCGGACGGGCAATACATTCTGACATTACGTGTATTGCCTACAAATTTCTTTATCTCTGCGTACATGTTATTAAACATACCAATTAATTCATTAAAAACCTCATTAGATCTTATGTCCGTTGTTGCCAAAAGCTTTTTCAAATCTTTTAGAATGCCAGCCTCAGCTTTTTTAGCTGCAGGAACTGCAAGACCTGTCTCTCATAGTCCATTGAAGGACCAAATATTGCCTCAACCAACCGTGTATTTGAGTAAGAATTATTTACTTCCTCGACAGTCACCTTAGTTGCTGACTTTGCACCCCCTGCCATCGGAACTCTCTTTTGCTATTGCTGTCGGTTGGACAAACCACTCACACCCTCATCCGATTCTTCATCACTACTGCCACCCGCGGCAACCGTCTCTACAGCCCGTCGCAAGCGAGCCTCCTGAGCCTCTTTTGATTGTTTCTTATGAGCACCTCCGGCCTCCTTTACCTTGGCCTCCTGGGCTGATTTCTCCCTGACCTCCCTCACCTTCCGTTTAAACTTCCTCTCAAGCCATCTTGCTTCTCTCTTTGTCTTAGCATCCTCGCGATTTACCCTCCATTAATGGGCCGTTGCTTAGCCGCCGCCTTATTTGTAAGGAATCTTTTAATTCTAGGAGACTTTCGTATCTCTTCATCCGAATGATTCATGCTAACGTACTACTAATAAGGAATACACAAAATTAAAATAAAACAAGTAAAGAAGTAATAACGTAAAAATAAAAATAACAAATACATAACGAAAAATATACTAATCACTACCTATATAAACAAAACGAAAGAACCAATGAAAACAAACTAAAAATGTAAAGAAAAACCATCAGAGAAGACCAATATGGCTGCCGTTACTACCAATATTAGCCGTTGCTAAGGTAAATATCAGTCCGAAAAGCCAAAAAACAAGAACAAAAAAAAACAAAACAAAAATCACTAAATTAAAATCCTAAAAAAAGTTGTTAAAAACCAAACACACAAACTAGGGGAAAACCCGAAAAGAGTACACCCCAAATGGGTAACCTAACAGTCCCTAACCTATTCAACAAAGGGGTAACATAATAACTATTCAACAAACCCTTTCTTTAGTTAAAATTAATTATTGTTACCCTTTTAATTACTATTATAACTTAGCTGAGAATACGTGTAACATTGTCACTGAAGCGTAAGAACTAATGTTGAAGTTTTGTACCTTCACCATGCATAGATGAATGATTGATCAGAGTTGATAAATTTTTCACAGAAAATAAATTAAATTTTTTTTTAATATTTTATTGTATATGTGTACATATATACAACAAAAACTTTTTTACAAAAATTAATCATATTAAAAAGTACAAATCAGGGAAAAGGACAATTTTTACAAATTTTTGGTTTAAAACAAGTAATAAAATAAAGTTAAATTGGTTAGCCAAATAATGCAGTATAAAATAAGAAAAACCAATATTTCCTGTTAGTTTTGTTTTCATTAAAAAACTAGTTTTATTACGTTTTAATATCATTGACATGTGTATACGTAACTAATGTAAGTTTTAAATAAGTTTTATTAGACTCATAAATATTAGTTTTTAGAAACAAGATTGTTTTTTTTTCTCCAAATAGAATTCAAATAAAATTAAAATTTTATTCATTCAAAAGTTATTATTATTATCAAGATAAAAATACCATTAAATAAATGAGTAAAAATTAAATTACCTAAGTAAACCTTGCAGTATGCGACTGATATCTAACTTTATTACTCGAATTATTTTTTTAATAAAATATTATTTAAATACTATTATGATTTTACAAGCAATCATTTATTGGTTTAAAAAGATAGGTACCTAATAACAAGGAAATAATATAGGCAGTCTCGAAAATAGGACATAAATAATCTATATTTATTTATCTACATAGTAACAGACTTACAGTTACAAGAAGATAAATTTTGAAGCCTGTGAAGAATGCTATGCCTGATCGAGACCTCCTTATAAAAAAGGCCGTGACGCTTTCAATCCGTCACGATCTGCAATATATATTACGTCGTCAATCTGCAATATATATTACATCGTCGTATAAGTTACAGTCGTTCGTTATAGCAGTACAAATGTGCAAAGCTGTGAATCTAATCTCTTAGCATACAATGTAACCTATAAAAAGACCGGTTTCCATTTTGCGAGGCCTGTATTTAAAAGTATATTAAACTGCGATCAGATTGTTGTAAAATAAGCAGACTAAATAACCTACGGCATAAGCTCTTTCAAGGTATTCTTTGCAACACAGATTCAGTGACGAATAAATAGCAAGTGCACTCGCATACACTTTATTGTGATGTGTTTTGATCTATCTTCTAGACAATATTTACCAGTTACTTCTGACAACAGAAATACACGTCTACCAACTCTTGTTATATTAGAGTAAGTATTAAATAATTTATTTAATTTAAATTAATTTTATAATTTAAAATATAAAAGTGATAAATTTGCATTTTTTTTTTTTTAATACATCTAATTTTGAATACATAATTATGTTTTTATATATTAATACCACCTTGAAAAATTAGGTTGCAAATAAACATATGTTACAATGTCATAGACAGACACTTTCAGTAATAATTAAAACTAGGACGTATATCTTGCTTCTGTTCGGTTATTCAAATTATTTGGCCGGCCGGCCGGCCATTTATACCTAATGGAGGTCGGCCTCCGTGGCGCGATTGGTAGCGTCTCATCCAGAGGTCCCGGGTTCGAATCCCGGTCAGGCATGGCATTTTTCACACACGCTACAATTCATTCATCTCATCCCTCTGAAGATATACTTAATACTTAATGGTGGTTCCAGAGGTAAAAAAAAAAAAAAAAAAAAAAATTGGTATTAATGACATTCTGTGATCAGATCGACTAAAAAAAAAAAAACGCTAAAAATGTAGGGAAAACATCTTTAAAAAATGTTATAATTGGAGACGTTACTTATTAAAAACCGGTGAAATTTCTAAATTTATTTATTCAGTTTTTATATTGTTTTATTTCATTTCTTTCTGTGCTGAACAATTAAATATTTAATATAATATAAATAAAAATGAAAACTTATTAACAAAGATATAATTGTTTTTCTAAATGTAATACAGAATTATTTCCATAAAATATAAATATTAACTTTTATTCATCGCTAATAAGTACGCAACAATCTGTTCAATGTGCAACAATAAGCAACTCCACGATCTAATAAAATGAGGATAATATGTATGACATGTAAATGAGGTATAATTTAATATAGACTCAGGCCGACTATTCTTGAGACGTAGGGTTAACTGAACCACAATCACCAAATTACACCAATATCCATCGTCTAGTACTCTGATCGGTATAAAAATAGCTTACTTTTACTAGGATTTCAACCTCGTAATTAACTTCTTTTTTTTAATACAAATATACTGTTGAAAAACCACAAGAGTGTAAAGGGCAAATGTCGAATTTTGTAGCGTTTCCTACAGTCTATGAAATTGATCTCTGTCCTTAGAAATTCAAATGATAAAGCTAAACCGGCTGAAACAGCAGATATTTGTAAATTAATTTGTACAAAAAGAATAATTCCATTTTAATTACGTAGGAAAAACTAAAAGAAAAATTTAACTTAGAATAAATGTCCTTATTTGGTTCATTATAAATTTAAAAAGTTAGTGAAATCTGCTCTAGTGTAGCATTTCCTGGAAGCTAGTAATAAAATTAGAATAATAAAAAGTGTACGTAGTAAAACAGAAATCATGTAGCTGGATGACACTTTATTAATAGTGAAGAAGGAAAACCGATATCCAGTAGTATGAAGAATAAATTTCTTAAAAATTTTGTTGCGAAAGTTTTTAATCATTAGAATATTAAATTGTTACTCCGATCGTTAAAATTTTGTCCATGGGCAGTAATATCTTTTTATTGGTTTAATTTTTTTCTATTTTTATTTTTATTGAAATTAATTTTAACTATCCAATTTAATAACCAGGTGTACACTAAGTCATGGTGAACATTTAAATAGTTTAGATTTTTAAAGTAAATTACACTTTCTTTAAAACCGACAACTCATTATTGTATTTTTAGCTTTTATTAATTTTTTCTCATAAAATCTCAGCTAAAATTTCTTATTTTACAGTGTTTTGTAACTACTGTTTATTTTTAAATTATTGATTAATTTTTAATTAATATTCATACAATTTTGTATCCTGGCATCATAATTCTAAACTATGCGGCAAGAAGGAAAGTATGGTTGATAGTCAAAAAAATTTTTAAACATAACCCCGCTTATACTAATGCATACATACATTCTGATCTTACATTTAAAAAAAAAAAAAAAAAACATTGAATTTTCTCATTTCCCAAAAATAAAAAAAGCTATATTTTTATTTATTACATATTTTTTAACCGATTGTGTTTTATATCTTCCTAAGTGTAGTAATAGAGCAAGTGACCCAAAAAAGTACTCTGAGGAAATATTATGGGTGACGGGAGCCGATCAAAGTTTACAAATATCGTTATTTTAAATTTTCTAGTTTATTAAACTTTTTAGGTTCTTCCATTTTACATAGTAAATGTAGACCAAATAAACAAAATTTCTTAGGATATGGTTTTGGTATTGGGGAACAGAAAAAAGTAAACGAATATAGATTTTTTGAATTTTTTAAACTTTTTTCATGTATAATTAATTTTTCACTATATACAAATAAATAACCAATGCCAGAAAAGTATAACAACTTTGTTATTAGCTTTTTACTTTCTTGTATGAAGTAAAGGAAGGTATTGTGATCTCGAAAAATTTCGGTTTTCTTATTTCAACGGAAATATACATTTTGATTATCCCTGAATCCATTTTGACTAGTTTTACATATGTAACTCGTATAATTAAAAAACGATTAGCCGTAGGATAATGAAATTTTGGATTTAGGACTGTTGTAACATCTAGTTGTGCACCTAAGCTTATGATTGCAATCAACTGGACCAAAAGAATCCGAAAAAACCTTTTTTTTAACTGCAGTAATAAGCCCTCATTGAGAGCTTTTCTGCGGTAAATATAAGTGGTATTTATTTTCGATGGTTCCAGAGTTACAGCCAATAAAATTTTAATTAATGAAATATTTGGATGTTACAGGGAGAAGGCCCATCGATTCGAATCGGACTTCATCTCCTTTATTTTTTTAACTTTTTTTACTTTAAATATATTCATTTTTTAATAATTATTAACCTCTGATTGTAAAAAAAAATTACGATAAATAATAATTCAATAATAACAATAAAAAAATATATGAAAAATATAAGAAGTTATTAATGAAATAACATTTTATGTACGTTACATTTTTAAAAAAATGTTTATATGTTATTTACAAGGAAGTCATGTAGTGCCTACATCAGATTTTTTATTCCATTAATCAAATAAGAAGTAGAATCAGAATATTGTTTAAATTATCAAGAATTAAAAATATTTTAGTTTTACACACTTTCTTACTTAGCATCAAAAAATAATGAAATAAAGTATTGGGATATTTTGCTAATAATAATTACCAGTAAGTAAATAACTAACTGTCAATAATAATTACAAAAAACTAATATTGAAATGCTCAGAGAATTGCTGCATTCTTCTTTCTATTATTAAGAACTTATATAAATTTGCAGATTTTTTGTAATTGTATTAACTCATTTTTTTTTTTTTAAATATAAAACAAGTAAAGTGAAATTTGAAAATAATATTAATATTGCAATCAAAAGGGATTGTGTACAACTAGATGGGTTACAACAGTCCTAAATTCAAATTTTCAACAACCTACGGCTCATTTTTTTTAACTATGCGAGATACATACGTACGTACAGACGTAACACCGAAACTACTCAAAATGGATTCAGGGATTGTCAAAATGGATATTTCCAATCTGAAAACCTAGATTTTTTGCGATCACAGTACTTTCTTTACTTCGTACAAGGAAGTAAAAAATCCTCATCATTTAATTGGCATATATCATTTTACATAATAAAGACAAAAAAAAATTATTTCTCTTTTTTTACATGGCATCCGGAGAAAGTGTTCGAGAAACCTTTTATCCCAAAGAGGAGAGACCAAGTCTTCCTAACTCGGGTGAGGATTGAACACACAAAGCTAACCCACGCCCATCTATTTGGCTCTTCTCAGCAGATCCGTGAGGCGTGCAATGTAAAACATTTCTGCTGTTTTCCATTGCACTTACTCATAGATTGTCCAATGTTCGGATCTGTTTGAAAACAATTAAATCTGGGTTCAGATGTGAAGTGTTTACTCAACCAGAAAAAATACATCGAAAGACTATTGCGGTTTCTCTCTGATAGAGGGATGAATTTATTTTAGAGGTTTTGCTTACGTGAAATCCCTTACGGAATACTGTGTGCGCAGTGAAAATAGACTGTAGGGTGATGCTCCAATATTTATTACTTATATGTTTATTTATTTTTGAGGTTTCAGGGGCATCGAGTACTTTGGTCATCAGCCCCTTCCACTCAAAAAAATAAAAAATAAGAGCAAAACTTGCGTTACTTCTTATTGAAAATAACTCATTCTTGTTTTAAAAAATAATTGAAATGCAAATTCTAATCTTATACTTCAGCATGTCTTTTTATTTACTTTCTAGGTTTTCCTTTCAGCCAACCTTTTTTATATATTTTCTCCATTCTACTTACTGCCTCTACTTCTGAAGATAATGTTTCTGAGGCATCGGACATGTCGTCATCCTCGGTTTCAGATACGAGTGACGTTATGCGGCTAATATCAGGCGATGATATCCTAGACAGTGCGGTTACCATAGCTGTTAATGAATATAAACTTGATTCAATTGGTTGTGCTACGTTTTCGGCAACTGTGGTACTTGATTCCATCTCTACAGGCATATTAGGTGCGGCTGATTTACTCGCCCTTGCCTTAGGTATCCTCTGGGCTATAGGAGGTTCTATAGGTGCGTGTTCTACATCCGGTTGTTTTTCTTTAACTACTTGCACCTCCATATGACTAAACTCGGACTTTTTCTCCACTCTTGCCACACACACCTTTGCCCTATGCCTGGTCGAAGGAGTGATAGTTTTGGCTTTTCTTGACGTCTCTGTAACTCTGTACACATCGCTAGTGTATTTTGTCAACACTGGTTTTGTTGCTATTTTCTGTTACTAGCTTCAGTTACGGTGTCAACTATATCCATCTGAATATGAGTTTTTTGATCGTTAGCTTTTTCTTTGGTTACCTCAATTGAATCTTAATGTCAATTATATTTTCAATAAAGTGGCAAGGCTTGGAGCAAGGTTTGTTAGGAACTGCTCCAAGTCAACTTTTGGCGACGAAGGGGTAGCAGCCACCTCTGCATAAGAAGTCATCGGTCGAGGTGTTCTGCCACTGACAATTTTCCTCGCATCAGGATAACTGACCTGAAGCGTTTTAACTTCCTGGGTGGCCGTTTCCCTTTTATGAACGGGGCGGTTTCGCGATCGGCAGTTATGGTGTCCTTTACAATTAATGCAGACTGGAGGGTCTTTACATGGGTCACCCTCGTATGTCTTCATTCTACACACGCATATCTTCTGTCCTTCACATCTAGCCGCAGTGTGTCCAAAACATTGGCACTTAAAACATATCTTAGGCTGCGGTATGAATGCGCGTACATCTAGATTATGTATGCCAGCTCGTCTTTCTCCGGTAAATTAGGCCTATTGAAAGTCAAAACATGCGAGACTGAAGAAAGAACTTCACCATTTCCTGTCATGGTCACCCTGCGGCATTGAATAACTCCTTGGCTCGATATCTCCTCTACAATTTCATCTACCATGCAATTCAGAAGGTTACGGCAAACAATGACTCCTTTCAGTGAGTTAAGAACACTATGCGGTTGCACAGACACTGAGAACCCAATTTTCTTCATAGATTGGACTCTTTCGGTTTGACTGTCGTTAATAGTTTCGACGTGCAATCCATTGAAGGTCTTCCGAATATCCTTGACAGGACCACCAGCACAACTCGTGATTTCTCTAGCAATTAAGAATGGGCTGACCTTTTGAAAGCTTCCATTCTCTCTTGTAATGGCTAAATGCCTAAATCTAATCTCTTGTGATGGCTCAAAGCAAGGCTAAATGCTTTGCTTTTAGTGGGTTATTATCAAACAAAGATCTTTTTAAACCTTTACTGATTCTCTTAGTATCTTTCTAATTTTCTCTTTCTCTTTAATACATTTTCTCTTAGCTTATGAAAAATCGGCGCTTTCAAAACGAGGGTGTTTACGTGCATCCTCTGCCACACCGTGGCAGAGGATGCCATCAATAATCGCTAACACTAATCTAACAACATTATATGTTGTTCAAGTTCCACTTATATTTCATCCCTTCTGTAGCAAGGCTATCCGGCGGGGTACACCCTCACTTCAGGGCTGCTAACCTTGGAGGCCCGTTCCGGTATTCCGGCGGTAACGGCATATGTTCTGGCAGAGAGCGGATTCTCAATCTCCACACTGATCCAGGCCCCTACTCACCGAAACTATCAGGGCTCCCATGCACCGACATGCATGCGTACCTTACTACATACTTGCCATCGCGGGGGACATGTGGACAGCGGAAGGGTCTTCGTCACACCTAGCACCGACCCTAGCCACCACATCGCCAGCTCTAAAAGCAGTGTAAATCATTATAATAATTTAAATCATTCAAAAAGGACATGATCTGCAGGTAGCCTAAAAGTCCAAATCCACACAGTGACCAGCAGGTGGAGATAGGTCAAATAAAACGTCGCAATCCGAGGAAAAAACTCGGCAACTCCGTTAGCCAGCTACATGTATTTACGTGTTTATTGAAACACGTTCCGAGTTCCGAGTTTAAATAAAGTTTCGAGTGTAAATTTTGTGTTTAATGTTTATTGTATGATTACACAAGCCTGTAATTGTTGTGTTTTTTAGTTTTTGATAATTGATTTGTATTTTTTAGCGCTGAATCCGAAAATAACCTTAATTTTTTTCCATCACGTCAGGATTTTTCGCAATTCGCAAATTTTAACATTTTTAAAAAGTTGCGAAAATCTATTACAGTAAAATAGATGAACAATTTTTTTTATAATAAATTTATATAATATATTCATTTTCTTTGCTTATACTATGCATTCTTATAGCTGAACATTTTAGTGGTCTAAAGAGGAGTGAGGGAGGTCACTGACCCCTTTAATTTCGAATGAAAACAGCCACAAAATAAGCCTAATTTCTATTATAGTGCATTTTTAAGTTAATTTATTATTTAATTTTTATGAGGTAAGTCATACCTTTGGAAACCACTACTCCCTTCACCCACCCTTAATGTCAAATTATTAAAATACTTACAATTTTATTTCAAGTAACCAAATTTCTTTGGACGATTATGCTCTGCTTCGAGCTTTTCCTTCTGTGTTTTCAATAGAGTTCATCTCGGTGTAACATCCAGCAATAGTCTGGCATGATCGTAGTAGTCCATTTTCCTTGAAACCTCCTTTCTTTCCATTTCTCTTATGTCCTGATGAAATCTCTTACACATCTCTTCGCTTACATGTGAATTTAGGAAGTGAATCTTCAGCTCATAGAACAGCCTAAATTTTTTTATTTCTGAAGCATGTTCTCAATGATTGATTTGAAATTCGGATCCTTCTTATTACCCAAAAACGTGGTTACTACATTTTTAAAGGCTCACCAAGCTTTTTTTCTCCAACTTCCATTTGTTTCTCAAAATTACCTTTTTTGAAAAGTTTTTTAATATCAGGACCAGTAAATACATTTCAGTTTGCTGGTAAATAAGACTGAAAATGTATCACAGATGTGTGTGATCATTTACGTTCTTTGGTAAGGCTTTGACAAATTACTTCATCAAGTCTAACTTCATATGCAGAAGTGGAAGGTGAACTTTATTCGGATAAATGAGAGCATTGTGGAGCACATCTTTGATTGCAGGTTCTAATAAAGCTCTTTTTGGTTAAACTTTCCTTATCCAGTGAATTTCTTTGTCTCTGCTAACCCATTCACACAAAAATCAGAGAAACTTTGTGTAACCTCCTTGCTGTCCTAGGAGCATCGATGTTATTTTGAGATCACCGCACGTAATTCACTTATGATTGTCGTATTTAATTTTATCGAGAACGAATTCCAAATTATCGTAACCCTCTTTTAAATGGAAAGAATGTCTGATGGGTGTCGACGGATACGTATTCCCATTGTGAAGAAGGACAAATTTGAGGCTTTTTTTGGATGAATCCCCAGATTTCTCAAAACCTACCTAAATAAATACGGTTATGAGACCAATTTTATTTGATTTTTCAGGTCAAAATTCATACAAAATCACTAATTGTGTCCCTTAAATGACGTCCTAAAAAATTTCAGTATGACCTCATTTCACCGAGGTACCTGAAATCCGAGGAAATCTTTCCCTAGCTCGCTAACAATGCATTTATGACGTATGTATGTACGAAGTTTTTTCATTATTTTAACGAGTATAATAGGTTATGAAAGTCCTGGGAGAACTTCGTGATACACTCTGTACATTAAAGTGATTAAAACTATAATACTGCATCGTAATCAACACATATTCGACTCATCCGACACATAGCTATCCGTCATTATTACTATACCTTTGATTATGAGGAACCTTGAGGTAATTATTATTATTATTTACTATTATTCCTGACGTAATAAATTATTCATAAGGTACACAATCAGTCTTATCGATATTAAAGAGTGTCAAACCAGCCAATTACTGACATACAAACATTTGTTAGCAGTTTTAACCCACTTACCAAGGATAAGCGAGGTAACTTACAGTAATGCACTAAGGCTTACAAAAATAGGTAATTTATTTATCATCTCAAACCAATTGTCTGTCGTGTGTAATTCAAATAATTCTATATATAAATCTGAAAAAATTTCTAAAACTAAATATTAGTAGATGCAAAGAATTTCTGATCGTCCCAATAACTATGTCTGAACTTAATTCTGACCATTGGTCAATTCCTGAAGCGACTTATTTTATCTAACACATCATCTTTTATTAAAAGAGTCAAGTTTAACAATTAAATTTCAAGTTGTTTTTTATCGTTCTGCTAAATTTTAAAATGATTTTTTCTCTAATGATTTTGTACTCTTCACCTGAATGTAATATTAAAGAGCGTAAAGGAATTCGATTCTCCTTTTCTAATAAGTTAATTAAAGATATTACTGAAGATTTTTCGTACTGTCTAGAATAATTCGTACCTATAGCTATTGTTTCCGATTTATTAATGAAGCTAATTTAATTTTGATTGCGAATTATGATTTTTCTGAATGAATCATTGATAAAAATTGTTCACTAAGGAATTAAATGACACTCTTAATATACTTATATCAATATTGCAATTAAGATATTTTGTTTCAGAAATTAATAACATTCAGTCAGAGAGACAGATTTCAAAATAAATTAAATAATATCTCTAGATCCGTTTATAGATTGATCAGGCATGCCTTCAAAATTCAAACATATCATATAACTATAAATATCAGCTTATCCTACATACTAACGCGTATTTAACTAATTTTTTTATTATTATTCTAATTATTTAGTATTCTTTTATTTATTTTAATTTACTTATAAATTTTATAAAGGTATGTGATTCCATGATTGTTGTAACTGTAATACGAAACATACAAAAGCAATTATCTGATTGAAATTACAATTAATTAAACAGCATACACCTTAAAAAATTACAAAAATTATTTAATTATTACTATTTGAATCATAAGATCATTTATAAAAATTTTGGGGGGGAAATTCCGAAAGATGGTAATTGATCAATTACCATCCGTTCGAGTTAATTCATTTAAACCGTTCTCTTGTTGCGAATAAATTTGTTTAAGCATAAATAAATAATAAATTGTTTAATCATTTAACCGGTTTCTTGTGTAAATTATGTTGGCCCATTAATGATTCGTCATGAAGAGATCAAAGGCCGTATCAAAAACTTATATTTGCCAATTTATATGCCCTTCAACTAAGGCTAAACATTCGGAACTTTTTTTTTTTTTTTTTTTTTTTTTTTTTTTTTTTTTTTTTTTTTTTTTTTTTTTTTTTTTTTTTTTTTTTTTT
>JAAAKQ030474425.1:23284-44151 GCA_010016005.3 Zanna intricata | reverse complement strand
TTCTTTGGTGGTTGGGTTTCAATTAACCACACTTCTCAGGAGTGGTCGATCTGAGATTGTACAAGACTACACTTCATCACTTTCATATACATCATCCTCATTCATCCTCTGAAGTAATACCTTAACGGTAGTTTCGGAGGCTAAACAGATAAAGAGAGTTCTCGAAAACAACAGTAGCCGCCGCTTTTAATATGTCAATTGAGTCGATTCCGCACAATTTTATTCCTTAATAGACCTAGCCGACGTCCCTCAATAGATTTAAAGAATATTATATGGTTTATTTATAAACTTCTACTTTTTTTTTTTATCGTTTATATCAATAATATAATATTTTTTTGAAGTCAGATGAAAATTCTATGTTTCTGGATAATAGTAAAGTTCATCAAATCCCTCTGACATATATATATTCTCAAATCGGATGTGTGCGAAGTTGTAAAAAAAAATATCAACGTACGCAGAATTAAAACCGTGCGTAAATATGCGTAATCGTTACCGCTGACTATCAGCTGTTGGATAGTCATATCCGGTCTTGAACAAGCAGATTGTACGAAAAACCTAATATATTGAAGTTCTAGTGAGCCAATCTCAATTTTATTAATATGAAAAGGAAAATAAACATTTTTCCCTAATTAATAATTATTTACGCACTTACCGCTAAAACTCGTACAATAGAAATCACAGATCGAAATTTTTTATGCGAATAATTTATTTTTTTTAAATTTCGCTCACCTTTTTAGTTCTTTAAAACATTAACTGTGAAATTAAAAGTTAAAAAATCAATCGAATATTAACGAAACGAACACAACAACATGAAAAGGTTCCCAGTAAAAAAAAAATTAAATTCCGACCCTTTTTTTAACCACCGGAACCACCGTCAGGTATTACATTAGAGGATGAAGATGAATGACGTGTGTAAAAATGCCATGCCTTACTGGGATTCGAACCCGAAACCTCCGGATGTAAGGACGAGACGCTACCACGGAGGCCGGAAAAATTTCAACCTACGTCAAGTTATTGTACACAAATATCGCCAACTCGCGGCGTCTATCTCTTTAAGTACTTGACCACTCAACATACATAAAACCAAACCGGTAATATGACTGACTCACGCCGCGCCACTAACACGACCCTTCAAAACCCAAAATTATTTCCTGGGATTTCCTTCACTATTTATACTGAATGAGACAACTTTTATGAAATGTAAAGTGTTACAAACTGGCAATTTACTAAACAGGAAAAATGTTCATCTTAAATTTAGCTTTTTTTTTTCAAGGAATTTATTACTTAAAAACCAGTGCGTTAAACGAAGAACTACATAGTAAAAATTTCAATTATTTAATTTCAAAATAAATTGTAATCGAAGAAAGAAACGAAAGAAAATTACTTTTTTTTTATAATAAATACAAATTTATTTAGTTCGATAATAAAAGTAGTACGGGTGGTAAAATTATATAAAACATGAAAATTAGATTAACAGAAAGAATAATTATACATTAATTAGATCATATAAGGAACAAGGTGTATGAATCCAAATACAAAACAGGAACTGTAGCATTTGCTTGCAAAGATCAAGGGAAACCAGATGGAAAAATCTTGACCACAGCAGCATTAGATACAATAAATAATAAAACAGTTGATATCTACACCACTACCAAAAAACAAATCGATAAATCTATGAAAAACAATAAGAAATTTTATACAAATTAAAATAAAATCAGTACAAAAAAAAAAATTCAATTTTATTTAACTCATCAACACTGTAACATTACTTTTATTAAAAAAAAAAAAGGCATTATATTTAAAATAAATCAGCTATAAATTCTTTTAAAGAGGTCAATAATTTATTTAAAATGGCAACAAAAAACATAATTCTGTTTCATTTCTACATAAGAATATTTCTGTATTACAGAAAAATATTTCTGCTGTTAGTCTGACAGAGCTAATTATCTTTTTTTAAGAAATAATAGCATATTTTTAAATGTAAATACAAAGAAAAATTACATTTTCTTAGATAAAATATCAATCGGCAACAATCATATAATAATAAGCAGCAAACAATAATTCGACAAACCATTTTTGCACTTATCTAAAAGGAACTTTGGGATAAAATATAATTCAGATGAAAATATGTAAAGTTTATTATAAATATTAACTAATTTCAATATTATAAATATTAACTTTAAGACGCTTCAAAGTAAACCGGTTATGATCGGATACCGTCGCAAAAAAAAATTGTCGTATATCGCTAAGTAGCGGTTTCAAGTGAAATTAATAAATATTGGAAAACCCTACCTGAAACAAAAATATTTATTTATTATTTTTATTTTTTTTTTTACGGGAACCTTATAAAAATTTCTCAGATTCATTATTAAGAAAGTAATTACTTTTCTAATTAGACATGGGATTCCATAGAGAAGACCCAGTATATTAATTATCCCGACAGTCCAAGAACTAAAACCCATCTTCTCAGAAAACGTGTGAGATTTCAAAACAAAAGAAATTTAATCTTTCAAGTTTTCCTTCTTTTCAGTATAAGATCAGAGTTTTTAATTCTGTTACATTGAGTAAATAGAAGACACATAAAAAAACTTTGAGTTCTTTTATGTTTAATATAAAAAAAAACCCTCAAACAAAAAGTTCCATTTCAGTATGGCAAACCGTTTACAAGTGACGATTTTACATGATGCATATAATCCGGCTGTACAAACAAGCAACTTTTTCACACAAGTTACTTCTAAGAATAGATATTAAACATCGGGCAAACCAGATGACATTTACCTGATAGATATAAAGAACTATACAAACTACACATGCAACAAAATCAACATTCACAAATCGTCTTACAGAAATCGGACACACGATAGTACTCCAACATTCCGTATTACAGATAAATTAAAGTAATCGAATCAACATACTCAAAGAGATGAACGTTACAAGCTTTTATTAAAAGCGATCATGAAACGTAGTTTATGGCGCCGTGAAAATACAAACCTGACGTGAATCAAACACTTCAGTTTGATTCACCTCAAGTAACTTCAGTTAAGAAATAACTGATGTTAATAGTTGAACCGATAATATCACCGAAAACATAGTAACAAAATTTGAAAATAAAAATGTATATATTCAACAATATAAAATAGCATGGATCAAATACACTATACGAGAAAATACAAATTGTAGAAAAGATCCAAAAATGACCTGAAAGAACATATAATGTACGGTCCCATCAAATTTTCTTCAAGTAGTTAATTAATAAAACTTGAATGTCGAGATTCTTGGAGACTGTGACTTGAATTATTGTATGGAGTTAATTGTTTTCAGGCTGACCAAAAAAGCCTGTTTCCAAACCGCAGGACACTTTTCATCACTATTTTTCCACTTAAACCTTTGTAGATCCTTGATATTCACGGCATCCTATCCTAGTCGGTTTTTCTTATTTCCTGCAGTTCCATGATGAGAATTTTATGTCGGTCCATTAGATCGGTAATTACTTTTAGTTTACCAGTTTGCATGAGTGAGTTTACATTTTATACGGAAATGAAAGTGATTTGCTTCAGTTTGATTTTGTATATTTTATTGTTCTTGCTCATGCGTAAGGTAATAGGGCATTTCCGATCGCATGTTATCTTCTAAGTGGCGGGCTACCGTATCAGAGCGCTGCCTTCTCTGAATTCTGGTGTTGCCTGGTTCAGCCGATGTGTAGTATTCCTGAAAATATATTTCACGGTCGATTGTCAAGAGTCAGCTATGGTAGGACTAGGTCCCGAGTTGCAACTACTGATTCGAATTGAACTATTGATCTATTGGTGAGGAGATAGATCAATTTTGTCAAGGATAAAATTTGATAGATGAAGTTTGTTTAGATTCAGTTCAGCGAACAAATTTCTCCTATTTGTTCTAGATACATCCAGGCGCATCCCATGAAGACCTGATCTGACTTTTGTTAAAGCTGCTATCTTGGAGAAAGGTTAAAAAGCCCGATCCTAAACACACGTCATCAAATTATATTATACTGAATTATGCACTTAAAAAGTTAATACCATTAAAACTCATTAATTATTATTACACAAACAATATGAAAATACATAATTTCTATTTATTCTGCTTCAATAAGAAAAATGTTCAAAATAGTTCCAGTACGATAAATAGGTATTAAGTCCTCAGTGTGCAACCTCAATGTTGTATCGATGTATAAGGAAATAAACTAGTTCTTTGAGCCACTACACCCAAATTTCTATAACAATCATAGACCACAATTTAAAAAATTATAGATTATAGTTTTTATTTGGAAATTCTGTAAGTATTAAGCTATAAGACTTTTAGATTACTTTTAATTTCTATATATAATATTTTCTCTATTTGTATTATGTCTTCTTCATTCAACAGCTGTCAAGACTTTGGTCAATTTTATAAATTTTTAATGTAAAAATAATGAAATCATCCATTTGTCTATATACTAAATAAATCTAACATTTATATAAGTTTGAATTTATATGCTAATTTCAAACTTCGATTCTTTCAAAACCTTTATAAAAACTATCATTAATTCTTTAGTTTTTAAATAAATCCAATGTCAACCCAAGTGATGATTTTAGTGTTTTAAAACAATTCCACTCTAGTCACAAGTGAATTGTTAACTCATTTGAGTTACTGTATACATGATATATGGCCTCACCTGAACATTTATTAACGATCCATCTCAAAATCTTGAACCATTTTTTTTCATCTGCTCATAGGTAACACTTACCTTCATCTACACTTAAAGAAAATTGTTTAACAGACAATAAAAATATTTTAGCTGTTCAGATATTATTTTTGGAGGATCAGTATTTATCTAACTCTAAATACGAATAAATCCATTGTTGCCATAATGTTGCCCATAATATGAAATGTTTTGTCATTTAGCCCAAAAAATTTTCATTGGATGATGAAATGTATTTCAAAATCAAATTGTCACAAGAAACAAATCTTTATGCCAGTATATCTCAAAACTGAAAGGTATAGAATTGATTTTTTATACTTCTGTCATCACAGCCCCAAATTACCTGTAACTGTTCACTTGTTCTATTCTACCTTCCCTTGTCCTTAATTTTTGAAACCCTCTTTTTTATTTGCTTACTAGTTTAATGATATGAGAAGCAAGAGATGAAGTTAATGATCTTATAATGTTTAATTGTGAAATTAAATTATAAAGATTTATTAAGTTTGGCAACCGAAATAAGGATGTTCTTAACAAATACTTTAAAAACTTGGAGTTAAATTCAGCTCAGAAATTCTGCAAAGATGATAGCAGTTCTTTAAAAAACGAAATATAATTCCATTATAAACAATTTAATAAATACAAACAAGATAAAAAACTACATAAAAAAGTTCCCTTTCTTTCTTTACTTGTTTAGCCTCCGGAACTACCGTAAGGTATTAGGAAGATGTGTATAAATATGAATGAAGTGTCTTGTACAATCTCAGGTCGACCAGTCCTGAGAAGTGCGGTTAATTGAAACCCAGCCACCAAAGAACACCGGTATCCACGATCTAGTATTCAAATCCGTATAAAAATAACTATTTTTGAAATTTTTAGAATTTGAAACATAGAACTCTCGACTTCGATAACAGCTGATTTGCGATGTTGCGTTAACCACTAGACCAGCCCCGGTGGGCTAGAAAGTTCACTTTATGCGTGTGAGAGTAAACGCGCGCGCACACCTACCCTTGTATCCCGTGTACGCCATGTGTGTATTCAAAACTTTATAAAACTCTGACTGCATAAATTTTAAATTAAAACAAACAAATGTAGAGGTAAAAGTTTCGGGGATTTCAAAATTTGTTAGAATAAATAACTTCTGAAATGACTTTTAAACTGTTAGCAACATTAAACTTAAAACCTACAAATTTAATTATCCGTATTTGGGGGGAAAAATACTGTTTTAAAACTAAATGTTTTTGTAATCTCACTTCACAAAGAAACATGAAATCTTCAAAATGTGATTAACTAATCACTAAATATTATCCTAAAAAAAAAGTTTATATCAAAGTATAAATTTAAAAACATAATTATTACAGTTCAATAATCAATAAATCATATTTATTATAATAATAGTTTTTTAATTATTGCCAAACATTTTCACCCACATAAATCTTGTTAAGGCGTAAAAAAAAATTAATTATCTGAAACGGGAAAATAAACATTAATTTTCTAAATATTTTAGTTTTTTTTTTTTTATTAACATTTAAAATAATTTTAAAAAAAATTATATATAATTAAAACGAAAACTTATCAACAATTACACAATATTTCAAGGTAATAAAATTATTTTTAACGTTTGTTCCGTAACCTATTAACTAGATAATATTTTCATCTAAACTATATTTACCTGACAATCAATAAAAACGGGGAACGTAATTTGTACTTATATCATAGCAGTGGAATAATTGTATATAAAACAATAATAAAAATAATGCTGAATGAACACATTCTATGAATTGAACAAAAAAAAAGTTAGTCAATTCATAGGCACTCATATATACACACATTTTTTTTTAACAGTAGAAACGTGTAGAAAACAATCATTCACATTATTTCGTAAAATTACAACTAGCATATATAAAAAATATATAGTCTAGTTTATTAAATAATTTAATGGAAACTATTAAAAATATACTACAACAGATACTCAAAAACAAATTTTATTAAGACTAAACACGTTAATTATCTAAACTCAAAACACTAACTGATAAAACGTAGATAAACGTAAATAAAAATAAATAATTATTATCTAAAAGAGCGGGCAATGAAAAAAATCTTAAATTTATTTGTAAATATAAATGTATTTCAATTTTGTTAACTTATAAGTATATCAAAGAACAATACAATTTGTGTAGATACCGTGCGGGTCGAAAAAATAAAACTAATATTTAACTTCGATGAACCGCATATTTAACGCAGTCCGCAGAATTTATTTTTATAACAAAAACAATATGATTTACTAGAAATAATAATCTAAAACTATAGCAAAACAAGTCTTTTAAAATTAAAAATAAATTTCGTTGAAAAGTTCCACTATTACCTAAATTAACAATTTGTTTAGTTTTAAAAAGGCGGTGGTACCGTATTTGGTTAGGCAGAAGTTAAAGTATAGTTTTCATTAGAGGAAAAGATGCAAAAAAGAAATAAAATAGTACTGTTTGAAAAATCTTTCGTTGTTGTTTTAACGTCATATTTTAATTATTAAAATAGTAATTCACAAGGTAATAATAACTAAAATACTGCATAAACGAGGTCATAAATCCACCGATAATTTATGCAATGCATTTTAATGCTAATAACATAATATATTATAGTATAAACCTAAAACATACAATATGTTTTAAAGAAGTTAAATTGAAATAATACAAACTATACCTTTTTTCGTCGGTTGTTCTTGTATATCCAAATCTTTCTGAGCCCAGACGAGCACGTGCTTACCACGGGAGTCACCATTTTTATTCAAATCGACTGGCATCCTATGTAAATATACAACTCAGACTAGCGAGTCTGGCTTGGCGAGCACGACTGTCCGCTAAAGAAACAAGCCACAACTGGCGCCATCTGCATTTAGCAGCCGGCTTCCCCTTCCACCACTAGTCAAACGTAAAATATCCAGCACCGGCCTCATACAATGAGCACGTGGTATTTGGCGGGAGGTGAGGGAATCATTCAGAACAAAAATTTCCCTACACTTAAATAAAAAGTCTCTTCTCAATTCATTACAAAATGAAATGAATAAATCCATTTAATTATATAATCTTCATATAAATTTTTTTTATTTACTTTTCATATAAAAAAAAGGCTATAAAATGATTTTATTTAGTTGAAAAATTAATTTAAATGAAATAAAGATAACCCGTTGCAGATACCTACAAAGTTCTCATCTTCTTTGGTAAAGTACAATTTTTACAACACGTATAGCAATTCTTAAAAAGTAGTACCTATTAGCTACTTAACCTATAAGTATTGTTTAAAGGTGGAAATAAAAGTTTTAAACTATAAAGAAAATGAGAGATTTTTTGACTTCAATATTGTAAAAAACGCTAAATGAAAAAATAGATATAACAATTTTTCGCGTTATTAAACAAATCTATAAAATTTAAAACAAGTAACTAAAACAACAATCTTTTAATGTTTGCATTAATTTAATATTTCGCGTATTTAAGATTTTTATATTAACAACATAAATGTAAGGATAAAAGGAACAAAATTCAGGTATTAAATATCTATTAATAAAATGGTATAATGTGACCAACAAGTTATAAAAAAAAAGAAAAACCTATTCAGTTTGTTATCCAATTCATACATTCCATTCGATTCACCCAATTTTTCCCTGACCAAGTTGCATTTTTTAGTGATTTGGGTGGGGAACTAAGTGGGGGGTTTTTTCCTGGAAGAAATCAAATGTTGACAACCCCTCCATCTTTTCAATAGAACTAATAGGCGAGTATAGTTTGGTTAGAAAAGGGAAGGAAGTAAAGTAACAAAGAGTCATATCTGTACAACTCTAGTGATTTATGATATTTTCCGACAAACGCGCGCGCGCGCACCCACACATTCTTTATATCACCTCAGTCACCGTTATTTACACTCCTCTTTCCTCAATAAATGCACATATAAAAATGTTAAATACCGGTACACCCTTCTGCCCTACAATTCGCACGATGTTACAAACTTCGTATTTGTTGAATACTTTTTTTTTTTTTAAACCTCCGGAACCATCGTTAAGGTATATCTTCAGAGGATAGGATGAATGAATTGTAGCGTGTGTGAAAAATGCCATGTCTGACATGGATTCGAACCCGGGACCTCCGGATGAAAAGCTGAGACGCTACCACTCGGCCACGGAGGCCGGCTGTTGAATACTCTGGGCAGGCGCTTCTTCACCAGGGGAATTCTGTTACAAATGAACTCCAATTAATCATTGCTTTATTATAATACCTTTTTTATTTATTACTGGTATTATTTTTTTTCTTATAAGTTTTTTTTTAATAGAAATGTACATTAAAAAACGTTCAACCAACATTAATAATTGAAAAAAATTAATGTGCTACCATTCATATTTGCATGGCAAACTTTGTAGTCTGACATCAGAAATATCATTTGACTGAAAAATCACAACAAATTCTTCCCCTCTTAAGTTCTGTAACTCCCTAAAAAAAATCTTGTTAATTTGGTACTTTTTTAAAATTAGTTAAAAAGTACAATTACAGTGTTATTGACAACTTTATCATCATCAAACACTGTATATTCATTTTACAATATTTTTTATTTACATTTTTCGCTTCTCAAATTTATTAAAACTTTATGGCTTCATGTAATTACTCCTGATAAATCAATTACTACCCAGCTAGAAAGGACCATTTATCTCTCATTACAATTTTTGGCATATTCCAGACCTCCAAATGGATTTTGCATCAGATCTACAAAATTTCATATATATTATAATGCTCAAACACTACTTACATAAATTTCAGTTACCTCTTTATTTCCCTTTGAAGATGGCTGGGTCAATTTATGGAATGTTGTACAATTTATTTTACTGACAATAAGTGCCATGATTGTGTTTGGTACAGCTAGCAAAAAACAAAATAATAATTAAGGTAAGGTAAGGTTTTTCAGTCTCTTGTTCAAATAGATTTTCCTTTTCTAAAATACATCTTGCCTACTTTAGATGTAACCTTCCATGGAAACTCAGCTAGGACAATTAATAAATCGGTTCATTAGTTTAATACTTCCACGTTCCATATGAATGTGGGAGATTTTTTCTTTGGAAAGCCTAAATTTGTTCACTTGAAGAGATTTTTTCTTTCAGAATTCTGAACCAGTTTTCAAAGCTGAAAGAGGACTTGACATCTCCTCTGACCTTTATCTTCTGTATAGCTTTTCCTACTTTTCCTCCATAGGTAAATTTTTTTTCAACATACATTTCTTCTCCTTATCCTTGATGTCTTTTACCCAATTTTGGTACTATATATGCAGGTTGGACTCTGTTAGGGGCATACTTAATATACTGGGACTTGTAAATAATACTTGTTAATATATGGGACTTGCACTGTTGATGTGATCTGTGCAGAGATCTGTACATTAATCAGAAGACATTTTTTTCTGTTCAGTAAGCACATTAAACCTAATAGGTATATTGCCCATATAAAAAAAAATGTTCATCACTTGTATTTTATAACATTGTCTTGTGACTATTTAAGGAATTAATAAAATCCATTTTTGTAAGAGAAATTGGTCGTCTGAATATAAAGTATGCAGTGCATCCTAAAACATTATGATTGTTGGGTGACCTGACATGAGAAAGAAGTCACTATGACAGCTGTTCTCAAAATAAAAACCATTCTGTAATAGAGATAATAAGAAAATGGGAAGTAACATGATTTGCTGTTGTCTTCTTCGCTGAGCCAAGAATGTGATTGCTTATTACCTTCACAGGTCCATTTAAATGTAAGAAATATTCAGCTCTAGAAATGATAATTTCACTTCACTTTCTTCATAGAATAAATTGAAACTATTCACAGTGAAAGAAATTTGATTAGCAATTCTTATACTTTCAGTGTTGTACATGTATCACTGAATGAATCATTGTAATCTAACAGATTTATTTGGAAAATGTTCTATTAATGGAAATAAATTCATCATTATTAAAAAAAAATTACATAAAAGCAATAAAAGATCAGAATGTTAAATGAAAAAATAAAATAATAAATGAAAATTTAGGATATGTTTTGATATTTAAATTCAGTAAAAATATATAAATAATTTATTCTGATGAGTATATAATAACACATTACATAGATCACTTTAATATTGTGCTACTCTATGGACAAAAAAAGGAACTGCTACAGTTCCTGAATCACAGAACTGCTTTAGTATTTACCTGGATGGATCAAGGGCTAAAACCTTGATCAGAGCAGTATCAAGATGAAATGTATTGATCATGTCAAAAATGGGATATCGGGTTTTTCAAATTTTTAAATTTTAGGGTCTTATTAATTCATCAAGACAAAAAAAAAACATATGTATGTATGCTCATAATATATGTGTGTCAGACTGCTTTTGGTCTTATCTTAGGATTATCTTATCTCAGGATTGACCAAATCAATTTTTTTTTCAAATTTTATCTCAAATATATCTATATGGGACACTGATCAGGTTCAAAAAATCAACCCCACCTATTAAGATTAAAATATATGTTTCATTTTCTGTCGGTCAGTTTAAATATTTTTCAAACATTTTTTTTTTAACTTTATATTTCATATATATAACTATAAAGAAATGTCTATAGTTTGTTTAAATTATAGGATTGATAAAATTTTTTTTTCTTATTTTAGCCTTGATTAAAAGGATATTAGATTTAAAAAAAAAAAACATTACTTAAGGATATTTTTCAATATATTAATATTTATAGAAAAATATTTCTTAAAATTTATTAAACCTCTTCTAAAAATAATTTATGTTTTGTTTTTTTGTCTCTAATTATTCTTTTCATTTTTATTATTAATAGCCAGGAAAGACAATTATTTAAAAATGGGGGAAAAGAAAATAATTAGTATTATTTAAAAATACATACATAGAATAATTTACTTTCCGTAAAAAAATTTTTCAAATTACATTTAAAATAAATTGATGTAAAGAATTTTTTAAAAGGTTAGATAATTTATTAAATATGACAATGGAAGCATAATAACATTTCTTGCAAGCAAAGGTATTTGTGTTGAATTATATAAAAACAGTTCTGTGTGGAAATTGTTATTTTTTTAAAGAATAAGTAATTATTCTTTTTAGTAAAATTTGCTCATCCATAATTATTACATAAAGTGTTAAAATTAAGTATAATATATTTAATGTTCTAAATATTGGTCTACATAATTCATATTTATTAACATCAGACAATAATCTAACAGGCCATTTAATATCTTGAAAACTCGTTCTGATCTTTTGATGGAGTTCCAAAGTATAATTTATATTTTAGATGGGACTATAATAAACATAATAAATATTTATAAGTAGTGAAAAGCTTAACATTGTATTACAATGCTTCATACTGTATGGTTTGATTTTATTCCAAAAGATATCATTTGATTATCCTATAAGAATTTGTCATTTAATAAAATAGGTGGAATATTCACGTTATGTGAAACAGAAATACTATCACTATCATTAATGGAAATTCTACCTTTACAATCAGCAGTGTTTCATCTACCAAAGAAGCAAAATGATTTTCCATATTATTTTTAATTTTCCATATTTATTCATGTTAGATGGTTACAATCCTAGTGAATAATTTTTTGAACTGCTGTCATACAATTTTCAATTTCTTTTAAATAATTATCTTGAGATATTGATACAGTTGCGTCATATGTAATGGTACAATGAATGGTTCAAAAATTTGAGGTGGTTTGTTAATAAATAATAAGAAGAGCAAGGGTTGAGGAAAACCTTCCTATGGCATTCCATATTCTACATCTCAAAAAGTGAGGACCTAAATTTTATATGTGTATTTTTATAAAAAAGTGAAATTTTGACTACCTGTTTATGGTTGGTAAGGTATGGCTTTAATAAATTGTAAGCTGCACCTCTGATGAAGTAGCATGGCTATTAAGTTTTTCATCAGTTAAAAATGTGAAACTAAATTGAATGGTTTACTGAGATCACAAAAAGCTTAAGAAAGGTCAAATCTTTCTTAAGGAGAAAAATTAAAAAAAAGTTTTAAGGAAGCTAGGAAAAAGTATAATAAGCAATAAGGAAGCATTGTTGAAAAATTCATTAATTAAATTTGTAAGAGAGAGAGACAATAATTATATCCATGACTTATTTTAAAATATTAACAGAAATTTCATGATACCCAGTAAATGCAAGTTTACTCTTTATATTTAAAATACAACTTTTAACTTTCTGGGTATCAAAGGAAAATGAAAAAAGTAATTCATGAACAAAGTCATTCAGGATTTGTCTGAGATGGACTAATATTATTATTGTTTTTTAAAATAATGGAAAAGAAATAATAAAATTCCTCTACTATCTCAACAGAGAAGAAGATAATGGAAGATAAGTCCTTTTGTATTGTTGGTGAACTGTCTGACTCAATTTATTTTCAAACCTGCTTTTAATTCTGATAAAAGCCTACATAATTTTAGATTTTTTGTTTGAATTAGAATTAAATTTTCATATTATAATCTGTTATCATTTTGAAAAATTTTACCATAAATTAACTTGAAATTTTCCTAGAAGTTTTGGAAATTATCAGACGAGTTATATTTAGAAATTTATAGAAATTCCTAATGTAGAGCTGTTTTTACAATTCTGTTAATAATCCATGCTTAAATTGTTTTTTTTTTTTTTTTTTTTTTTTCAGTTTAAACTACTTCTATTTCGCTAAAGGGCAAGCTAGAAAAAAAGTCTTCTGAAATGCATTAAGAAAATTTTTAAAAGTTTTAAAGCTAATTTTGTGATTATGTTCCCAGTTTATTTCTGACAATAAGATTCTAAAATTTCTAATTGAATCTAATGAAACCAATTATTATTATATTTTCATAGTGTAAGAACACTATAATTTCTATGTTGAGTACTGTTTACCTTTCATTCTTCATTCTTTTGTAATATGTAGACATGTTTTGAAATAACTTCATTGTCAAGACTTATTGTACTGGTACTGGTATTGTCAAAATTTATTTAAAAGTGCCAGTACAATAAGTTTTGACAATGGAGTTATTCTGAAACATGTCAACATATGATAAAAGAAGGAAGCTATGAAAGGAAAACAGTATTCAACACAGAAATCTTATTGAAACCCTTTTAAAAGAATAAAAGTAATCATAGTTTTCCCACATGTTTTGATTAATAAATAATGATACCGCAATTTGACAATTGAGATTTGAAAGATTTTAATCTGCACAAAAGGGTAAAAAATTATTTTTAGGTAAATTTCTAAAAGTGCTGTCTACTTAGGTGGCTGATATTCTTGTAATTCTAACTGGCTTGAAGATATTATTTAGTTCTGGTCACTCAAACTGAGTTAATAGTTCCTTCATTACAACACTAGAATTGTCTTGAAAGTTAACATTAAAATAATCACACACTGACATTGAATTTATTAAGAATTTAAAAAAGAGTTTCTGACAGTTTATGTAGAAAGGTGTCAAAAGAACCAGAAGGGGGTCTATAACTTCAGTAGACTTCATCGCTTGAAATTTAGGGTATTTATCACCTGCTGCCAATATAAAAGTGATGAATGAAAAAATACATGCACTAGTTTATTAACATAAACATAATTTAATATTTATTATTTTCAGATTTCTATTACTTATCAGTACTTACAATTTACCACGTATGTAACCTCAATGAGGAGCTGGCGAATATGTCTCTCATCTGAAAAGATTGCTATCATTTGCAAACTATTCTAGGGATGCAATTTCTACAATGTCCAAGCCCAGGCTAGATCAGATTGTCCTATGTGAACAGATTCAAGCTTTATCTTAAAGTAGTCAATGCAAAATTCATTGATTAGTAATTTGTTCTTTCTAGGTATTCTAGGTATTAATGATGGGGTAAACGCCCACTACCTGCAGAGAGTCTTTGGTTACTTCTTTTGGAAAGGTTGTTTTTCTTATTTCTTAATCTCTCTGATGGTTGTCATCATCCCTTTAAATTATCCTTATCTTCAACTTGTCTTTGATTTATTCCTGCCTAGTGATATTTTATGTATTTTGGCTAAATGCTCAATATACATGTTAAGGAAGTGTGAACCTTAAGAGATGCAGTATACGTAGCGTACGTATGGGGTAAAGTGAGCTCTCCTTGTAGACTAGCCAGGAAATATATTTTTCCTATTCATTGGCTAAACTAGGACTGAGATTCCAGCAGGGCCAACCCCAGGCAGTAAGCAAGGTAGGCAACTGCCTACAGTGGCAAAATTTAGAAGCATCAAAACCTTCTGAGCTAGAGTGGAAAAAAAAAATACAACCCACAAAAATATATTTTAATTGCACGAATCTAGAAGATAGTATTATTTACTATTCATTAGTACAATAATATTATTACTGCACTAGTTTTGTTTTTTATTTTAGAAGTATATTTAAGTTATCTCTGAAAATAGTAGGCACTAGTTTTAGTTTATAAGTTCATTGTTGTTAGCTCGTTAAAAATTAATATTTTGCTTTTAAATAAAACAATTTGCCAAAAATCTGTATTAGTATTATTGTGTTAATTCAATTATATGTAATTTTTCTAGTTAACAAGGTTCTTTTATATCTCTGTTTTCTTTTTAAATTTTTTTAATCCTGGGAGTGCCATTTTTGGGGTTTTCCTATGAGGGCAAATAGCTAGGGCTGGCCCTGATCCCTGTTAAGTGAAAGTTCTTTAATGAAAAAGGCCTTTTGGTCCTTCATAATACAACACAATTACAGGATGGGAAAGATTTCCATTAAAATTTCTAAAAAGGTTTTTTATAAAATTTTTTTTTCCTTCAGTCATTTGACTGGCTTGATGCAGCACTTCAAGATTTTCTATCTAGTGCCAATCATTTTATTTCAATATACCCCCTACAGCCCTAACAATTTGTTTTACATATTCCAACCATTGCCTGCCTGCACAATTTTTCCCATATACCAGTCCCTCCAATACCAAAGTGATTATTCTAGGATGCCTTAAGATGTGGCCTATAAGTCTGTCTCTTCTTTTAGCTATATTTGCTTCTTTCTTCATCAATTTGCCACAACACCTCTTCATTTGTCACTTAATCCATCCATCTGATTTCTAACATTTTCCTGTAGCACTACATTTCAAAAGCTTCTAATCTTTTCTACTTAGATACTTCGTGTCCAAGTTTCCCTTCCATATAAAGCTAAGCTTCAAACATATATTTTCAAAAATGTTTTCCTGATGTTTAAATTAATTCTTGATGTAAGCAAATTATATTTCTGACTGAAAGCTCGTTTTGCTTTTGCTATTTGGCATTTTATACTGCTCCTGCTTTGTCCATTTTTAGAAATTCTGTTTCACAAATAACAAAATTCTTCTACCTCCATAGTCTTTTCTATTTTTATATTCAATAGTCCATCTACTTTATTTCTACTACACTTCATTACATTTGTTTTGTTCTTGTTTATTTTCATGCAGTAGTTCTGTCGTAGAACTTCATCCATGGCATTCTTTGTTTCTTCTAAATCTGTTTTACTCTTGGCTAGAATTACTATATCAATAGTAAATTGTAGCATCTTTATCTTTTCACCTTCCACAGTAACTTTCGATCTAAACTGTTTAACATCATTAACAGCTAATTCTATGTAAAGATTAAAAAGTAACAGGGATAGGAAGCATACTTGTCTGACTCCCTTTTTAATTACTGCTTCTTTTTTATGCTTTTCGATTTAACTATTAACTTCAAATTATTAATTATTGAAGTAATAATAATAATTAACTATTGCAGTTTGTTTCATGTAAATGTTAGCAGTTGCTCTTCTCTCTCTATATAATTGAACCCTAAATTTTTTAAAATGCTAAACACTTTATTCCAGTCTACGTTATCAAATGTCTTTTCTAAGTCTATAAATCCCATTTATATTGGTTTGTATTTTTTTTTTATCTTCCTTCTACCATTTATCGAAGCACTAAAATTGGTTTCCTTGTCCCTATATATTTCCTGATACCAAATTGGTTTTCCCCTAAGACTTCTTCCATTTTCCTCTCAATTCTTCTGCACAGAGTTCTAGTTAAAATTTTTGATGCTTATGAAATATATTACTTAAAATTTATTTACTCAGATATTAGTGTCTTGAATTTTTTTACATATGTGATCTACCTTGATGGGATACCACAGAATCACTGCACAGTGCAGGCAAAGAAGTGATAGATAGGTTATACGAACTAGTGTGTAATATTTATGAAAACGGGGAAGTTCCGTCAGACTTCAAAAAGAATGTTATGATTACAAAGAAAGCAGGAGCAGATAAATGTGAAGAATACAGAACAATTAGCTTAACTCTTAATGTGTCAAAAATCATAACTAGAATTCTGTACAGAATAATTGAGAGGAGAGTGGAGGAAGTGTTAGGAATAGACTAATTTGGTTTCAGGAAAAGTATAGGAACAAGTGAAGCAATTTTAGCACTCAGATTAAAAGTAGAAGGAAGATCAAAGAAAACCCAACTGACATACATCGCATTTATAGATTTAGCAAAGGCATTTGATAACGTAGACTGGAATAAAATGTTCAGTATTTTAAAAATTTTAGAGTTCTACTATAGTGATAGAAGAACAATTGCTAACATTTGCAGGAACCAAACTGCAACAGTAATAATCAATGAACATACAAAAGAAGCTGTAATAGAAAAGAGAGTCTGACAAGGATGTTCTCTATCCCTGTTACATTTTAATCTTTACATAGAACTAGCAATAATGAAGTTAAAGAACAATTTAGAACCAGAGCAACAGTACTAGGTGAAAAGATAAATATGCTATAATTTGCTGACGATACAGTAATTCTAGCAGAGAGTAAAAAAGATATAGGAGAAACTTTGAATGACATGGATGAAGTCCTACTCAACAACTACCGCTTGAAAATAAACAAGAACAAAACGAAAGTAATGAAATGTAGTAGAAATAAAGTAGATGGACTATTGAATATAAAAATAGAAAAGACTATGGAGGTAGAAGAATTTTGTTATTTGTGAAACAGAATTTCTAAAAATGGACAAAGCAGGAGCAGTATAAAATGCCAAATAGCAAAAGCAAAACGAGCTTTCAGTCAGAAATATAATTTGCTTACATCAAGAATTAATTTAAACGTCAGGAAAACATTTCTGAAAGTATATAGTGTAGCTTTATATGAAAGAGAAATTTGGATGATCGGAGTACCTGAGAAGAAAAGATTAGAAGCTTTTGAAATGTGGTGTTACAAGAGAATGTTAAAAATAAGATGGGTGATGAAATGACAAATGAAGAGGTGTTGTGGCAAATTGATGAAAAAAGAAGCATTTGGAAAAATATAATTAAAAGAAGAAACAGACTTATAGGCCACATATTAAGGCATCCTGTAATAGTGGCTTTGATATTGGAGGGACAGGTAATGGGAAAAATTGTGCAGGCAGGCAACATTAGGGATATGTAAAACAAATTGTTAGGAATATAGGATGTAGAAGGTATATTGAAATGAAAAGACTGGCACTAAATAGGGAATATTGGAATGCTGCATAAAACCAGTCAAATGGCTGAAGACAAAAAAAAAAAATCTATCTTGAACATATAAATTTGCTAAACAAAACTTTGTTTAGAGGAATAATTATGTTTAAATTAAAATTAAATATTTTAAAAACTTGTAAATTCCTGAAGGAAAAACTATATAGTTTTTATTTTTTATAAATTTTCTTTAACATGTGGATTCATATTTGCATAGCCTATTGCCATTTTGGATTACTGGTTGAGGCATACTTGATAGTTATAAATTTGTAAGGTTTGTAAATACCAAATATCATATTATAAAATCTGTGGAAAACTGCATTATAAGCTATGATTTTTTTGTACTATAATTAATTGATTGTAACTTTTAATAGGTTGTCCATCTGAAATTATCATGGTGTCATTACATTCCATAAAAATATTTAAAACACTTATTTTTTTGAATTTCTCTATTTTGTAACACAGATTTCATTAAAAAAATTTTACTATCTTAAGACTGCTTTTTGACGCTTCCTTAATTGGTTTACTTTTTATAATTAAATAAACTTTTTATTTATAATAAAAAAATTTTTTTTAATTTTTTTTTTTAAATTTATGACACACCTACTTTTAAGAGAGCTGCATGAATCCCTAAAAATAAATAATAAAATGAAATGAATGACAGCGAAAATAAATACGTAAGTTATTAAACAATAATACTACATTTAAAATTATTATGGTAACAAACAAGATAGTTCAATTCAAATATAATAGAGCGCGGTAACTCACTATAAAAACGACGAAAGCTTGTACTATACAGTTTATGCAGTAAAAGGTTATCAACAGTATTTGTTACAATGACAATGAAATTAAACTACCCATGAAAATGACAATAAAGTAAAAATCTTCATGCATGATCAAATTATCACAATGATAGTAATCACAAATCCATGAAAATTGCAGGTGTTAAAGCAAATTATATAAAAGGAAGCACAATTATTATAAATTGTCTAGCCATAACAACGTATAAAATTACAAATTATAGCATAAACAGCATAATGAGAATTATTTATTTATTTATATCATTTTCTTATAAAAGTATACCCATTGAAAGTAATTTTAATGTAAATTAATGTTTCATTTAAATTTATTGTTTATAAAACGGTAAAATAATGAGTTAAATAAATTTTAAGTTTATTCATTACTACAAAAAAAAAAGAAACGCTTAAAATATTTTCAGAAAACGACATGGAAGTTGTCAATTTCTATACAAATTTAATTATTATAATCTTTATTTGTTTATTACTATTTTCAGAAAAATTGTATATAATCTATTGCTTATCGCGTGGATCGTAATTACTGGCAAAAGTAATATTTTTATTGACTTTAATGTGATTTAACTATTTCGCATTGAAAACTACTTGCTCACTAAGCTTTGGGATGATTGTTAAGAAATTTATAATGTCTAGTCTTATATAAAATTACAAAAAGACTTAGTCGTGGTGTTCTATTCACGCTGCCATGTTTCCATCGCTAGGCTCTGAAACCTCAAATGGGAGATGGGCAACTGTACGAAATTTATATCAGGAGCATTGTGATCACCGGCACTCTCCGGCACACGCCCGGCTCGAGACCGCATCCCAAATACCTCGGCCTCGTGACTCCCCGAACTTTCACCACTAAATCGATTGGAAGAGCCTTTCCCAATACGGTAGTAGCTTTGTAGGAGGTTGTTTAAAAAACAAAAACCAGTGCATACAATGAGAGCTCTCCGCTGGGCACTCCTTAAATTTAGAATAAGTGCCCTATTTTTTTCCAACAAATGCGCACATACAGGTGCCACGTAGGGTGCTCATACTCTCGAAGACTCCTCGGTATACCATATACCAATTAGCGGCCCGATAGTCCATAGTCCTTCCGAGCAATTCTCTTAAGCTTGTGCGTCACAGAGATGGCTTCCACCGCTACTTGGTTGCTAATCCAACATCTTTTCATAAAACAGTACACCTTGGTACTTTTAACTTTTATTCGGCTGATTACAAAGGATTTATACTTAATGCGGAGGTTAAGACTGTATGATGATTTGTCTGCACCCATCACAAGCACATATTTCGTCTAGGGGAAAAAAATCTTTAAATTCTGACTGTTCAACCAGCCCATTGTAGCTGACAAGGCTGCTCGCGCTTTTTCTTCTAGCTGCAGACGTGGATTATCGTGAAATTTGAAAGTCATCGGCGAAAGCCTGAGCCGTGACCCCTTCTGGGAATGTCAGTCCCACAAATCCGTCAAAAAACATGTTTCACAGCAGAGGACCGAGAACGAAACTCTTCGGGCTTCCCCTGCTCACGAACTTCTCCACAACTAGGCACGCAGCCTTAAGCAGAGCCGTGCGATTAAACACAAATTCACGCACACAACGGCCTGTAGGGCTTCGGAAACACTGCGGCGTTCCAACTCATAAAGAACAGAATACAAAAAACTACTCGATCAATCACAACCAAATTTTTACCCATGTTTCTTTGCATAACTGAGAAGGTTTTCAGATATATTTCATCTCGAACAATTTAAAAAAATGTATATATATTATATACATATATATATATTATATATATATATATATATATATATAATAGTGGAGATTTGCCGGTTGAAGCACAAACTTTAATGAATTGAATTAATG
>JAAAKQ030474414.1:8042-23148 GCA_010016005.3 Zanna intricata | reverse complement strand
CGCTAACAAAACGTTTTCAGGCATATGTTTATTGGAAACTTTTTTCTTATTTTTAGATATAGAATCCGTTTCCGAGACATTGCCGTGCAGTTTTGATACACCCTATATATGAATGTAAATGAAGTGTAGTCTTGTGCAATTTCAGATTGACCATTCGTGAAATATGTGGTTAATTGAAACCCGACCACCAAAGAACTCCACTATCTAATAACTTAGTTATATCGTATCCACGACTTCTATATATCTGGACCTAAAAATCTTTAAAATATATTAAACTATATTAACGAACAGGAATTAAATATTTCAATCAAAATTTAACTTAATGTATCTTAATTAATTGAAAGTTAGATGTTGTGTAATAAATTGACGATCCCATGCGTCAACAATGCTGATTTGTGATTGTACAGACGAATCAAAAGGGAACTTAGGTAAAACAATTATCCGCATACACGTAAGCTCTATTAATAACCAAGTTATTAAGAAGCCCTTGACAATATTTTAACTAATTAGTATAATAATTAGTCCCTTAATCAACGTAATGTATTATGTTCTGTTGCATAACTAGATAACCATCCTTTATTTTTATTTTATAAATACTTTTGTGTTATTGAATAATCTAAGTAATTGAAATTTTCTTTTTACTATACATAAAACTATATTCTTTTTTCTAATATATATTTATTATTTTTTTTAATAATATATTAAAGCACTTACTTGGAGTGAGTGCTTAATTTATAATTTATTATTAAGCAATAACTCATTGTTTAATATATTCATGTTTATCATTCTGTACCTATGAAGCACTTGTCCTTTTTTTTTTTAGGGGCGAAAAACTACTAAAAAAAGAGTTATTATCGCCCGAATTAAAAGTAAAAAGCTAAAACATAAGACGAAAAATAAATGAAATAAAAAAGATTAAAAAATTATTTCACTAAAAACTTACATCTAATATCACAGGAGAAGGGAATTTAAAATTTAAAAAACTAAAACTACATTAAAATTAAACGCGTATACTAAAACTTAAAACTAATATCACATATGAGATACAATTTAAAACTTAAAACTAACACAATGTAAAACTTACAATTAATATTACAGGTCTACTCTTAAAAGTAAAATAAATAAAAATGTAACTAAATTATAAAGCATCATAAAATCGTAAGGGGTGTAAAAGACCCCTTAACGGATAAGAAAAAATGAATAAAAATTATAGGTTAAAAATCCGTAAGTGGTGTAAATGGCCCCTTAACGGATAACAAAATAATGGATAACGGAAGACAATATGTTTCTTCCGTTTTAATTTTGTTAAAAACATTAACACGTCGCAAGAATTCGAATCTCTCTATCACTGTATCGTCGTTTTTTAGGATATGCCGAATATTCTCAGCTATTTTAAATTTGCGACGTAAGGCCGCATAATAAATGCAATCTGTCAAGATACGACGTACAGTCAGTCGGCAGTTACATCTTGTACAGATTGGCGCATTTTCTCCTTACATAAGGTACCCGTGGGTAGCTTTCATATGTCCTATACGTAATCTACAAAGAACCACTTCCTCCCGACGAATTTTCTGCATGAGGAATCCCATGGCAACACAGATTGTGTTGCACTTGTTCTGACTGACTGACTGATTCATCAACGCCCAGCAAAGACTACTGAAGATAAATTGATGAACATTTGTTTACAGACTTTTTTTATGATTTAAGTGTACACTAAGAAAAAGATTTTTGAAATTCCGAGTTTAAAGGATTAAAGGATGGTAACAATTAAATTTACAATTTTTTTCATTTCTCTGTAATAAATGAAGATATCAACTTGATTTTTGGTGTGTGTAATCTTCGTATGAATTTATAAAAAACAATTTCTAGCTTTTTTTAAGCTTAAAAGAGGTAGAGAAAGGTAAAAGATTTTCAAAATGATTGTAAATTTTTCCTATTTCCGATTATACTAAACAAGATATTTATTCGATTTTGGCTCGAAAATACCCTTCAGATATAAATATATTAAACAAATTTTCGATTTTTTTTTATTTTAATATTTTCGTGGTAAAAAACATCAAGTGTTTTATAATTTTTCGCCGATTTACGCAACCGCTATTGAATGAAATTCATGAGATTTGGCAACGTTATGATGGTAATTTATATTTCTAATTCTGATTATGAATTTCGTGAGCAAAGTCGCAATGGGAAATCAAAAAACCACTTAGTGGGTCCTGTACTGACCAAACTGTTTGCACTGAAGAAATTAAAATACGCTGATAGTTTTAATAAACTGACTTTTTTATTCATCATTATTATTCTCACAAGTATGAGTCTAATGAACACATGAGGTTTAAGGGGCAGAGCTCCTGGCTGGATGGGGAGAGTGAGCGTGCCAGTAAGCCCTGACAGGCTAATCATCTTTTGACTACGACAGGAAACGCAAGGTTCAAGTAACCTTACAACGCCAGCGAAGCTACAGCGGGGATGCTAATAAATTCATAAATACAAAATTATTTTAATTTAAAAATATCTCCTGCGTATGTATAATTTACAGTATAATTATTTCTGACAGTAGCTTTAATTTTTTTTTTTTAATGCTTTTATATATAGTCGTATCAACAATTACAGTCTTTAGCGACTGAAATAACACTACACGATCATAAATAACAAGAATAAACAATAAAGATACAGGAATAATATAGAATAAACAAAGACAAGAAACAATAAACACAAACTAAATTACATAAATCAGAAAATAACCACTAAATTGCATTCCTCAGTCCACTGTAGGAGATAAACCGCAACAGATATTTTATTCCTTCTTTTTAGTTTAGTAGAGATTTTATCTGAACCCAGATCTATGTTTTGTCGGATTGTACCGAAGATTGGGCATTCAAAGAGCAGGTGGTGCACGGACCATTTGATCTTGTACGCTTCGCAGATCTGCTCAGGAGAGCCAAATAGATGATCGTGGGTAAGTCATGTGTGTCCGATTCTTAGCCGAGTTAAGATGGCTTGGTTTCTTCTGTTGCTTGGGGAAAGAGGTTTCTCGAGCACATTCTTCCGGATGGTATGTAATGCCGTGAGAGCATTCAGCAGCCAGAAATTATTCCATTGAGTTCGTAATTTTTCTCGAACTGATCATATGAAGTCTCTCTCACACATCAATTTTATTCGGAGGCATTTACTGCCGCTCTCTTGGAATCGGCTCATTCATTCCCGAGGATGCCAAATGTCAAGTGACCCATACCAATACCACAGTCTTATTTATCCTTGAAAGGACATCATGAATAATCTGGACGATGGATTCAAAACGTCTGCAGCTCAAGCTCTCAATACACTCCTAGAGTCGGTAGTTACTAGGAAGCTGTCGTCATCGCTACGGGTCTCGATGAATTTCAAGGTGAAGTAAGTTGCATAGGTCTCGAAAAGAACGCAGAGGAATAGGCACTGAGTTTATATAATATCTCGGTGTCAGGAAGAACAATAGAACAGCCATATCTATCGACCGAGACCATCCTGTTGAATTGATCTCTAGCTAACTGGAAAAGTGAGTCCCGTTTACGATTCCCAGATCTCGTAATCAAGGGTAACCGCAAACACACTTTGTATCCAGAGAAAACATTTTATACTACAAATAAAAGTACTTAATTAAAAATTAAAAATTAACTTTTTTAAAAATATTTTTTATTTTTAGTCTTTCAACAATTAAAGTCATTAGCAACTTGTTAGTGAAATCTAACTGGTATTGACAAACGTGTAGTCTTGTACAAACTCAGACCAACCATTCCTGAAATGTATGGTTAATTGAAATCCAACCATCAAAGAACACCGTTATCCACGATTTAGTATTTAAATCCGAATAAAATAAACTACCTTTATTATGATTTGAAACCGAGAATTTTTGACTTCAAAATCAGCTGATTTTTGACCAGTTTACCCCTAGACCAACCCGGTGGGTTAAAATTTAATTGATAACTAAATTTAAACAAATAAAAAATAAATTTCTACTAGAAAAATGTCATATTTATAATACATACACATATATATATATATGAAACTTTAAATGTTGATTTATGTAAATCTTTGACCACATTAATTATCTTTAAATATTCCACTGTTTTTTCCTCTAGTTTATGTATTTTACTGGGCTAAAAATGAATTTACTGCTTGTCACACTATTTCTGTTTTGATTTCAGCTGTATTTTTGCTTGTTACAGTTTGCTTTTTTTTGTAATAAAATAAAAACTCATTATAATACTCCTATTTTAACTACGTTTCATTGTTTCGATCGTATAGATGATGATTCAAAGCATAGCAGACGGATTGCAACTTCTGGCAGCTGGTGTTTTTATATAGGGCACTTACTAGATATGAGGCACCTGGCAGGCTTGAAAGTAATATTAAAACATTACGTATAGAAATGTTGCGGCTTGTAGCTTTTGTTTGTCAGAAGAAAAGAAAGTTTAATAGACTAGTAAATTAGGGGATATACACAAAATTTTAATATGATTTTTCATTTCAGATTTCAACAAATTTTACTTTATTATTTTATAAACAAGAAAAACTGTTTAGTTCCATATTTTCTTTGTTTAGTGCCTACTTACTTTTTTTAAAAGGTTTAGAAAGCATCCAAGATTGGTAAAAGTATACTACATGTAAAAGCAAAAAAGTAAAAAATAATTATTTTACAAATTCCAAATTAAAATTTAAAAAAATTAAAATTACTCAAAATAAACTTTCTTCATAAAATGCACAGCATAACAAGTAGTTAATCTTCTAGATTTCTTTTTACTTATCATTATCTTTGACTCCTGATCAAAGATCTTCTCTCGTGATTTAACATTTATAATCTTTTTTTAACTTTGCCTATTGAAATTCTGTAATACTCATGAGACTTATTTACTGTAAATTTATATATCCACTGATTAATAATTAAATTATGCAGAAAAATAAGGTAAATTAAGGATAGCGTAAATATGTATAAACAGCTTGCATTTGATGTACTATTTATGAAGCTGAAATTTAACGAAAGTGATTTCTTTTAGCAATAAGTGAATTAAATGCGGAACAGATAAGAATTAAAGCCAAATTATAGATAGACGTTTATTCTTAGATTAAACTGATTCTTGTTCGAAAGGATTCTCACAGAATAACAAACGATCCATCTTTCGTTTTCATGAAATTATTAGTCAGATTTGTGTATATTTTACTGAGCCGATGAAAAAGTGAGCAAAAATCAAAATAGCGGGCTGCAGAAGCATTTTTCTTCTTTTTTTTTTTTTAGGTAAAAATCCAAAATTATATTAATCTCATTTAGTGATAAAAAAAAATTCCTGAAACAAAGATATACATACCTCAATACTGTATAGAAAGACATCGTCTTTTTGGTTTGCTCCCAATAACGAAATTACTGAACCAATTATTACAAAATTTTAATTTTAGCTCCCTTATGACCTCCGGAATGTTTGCCACTGTTAAAAAAACTTCATCAGTCTCAATCTGTAAATTATAAATAAAAAATATATAAATAAATAAAAACCACTTAATAAATATTCTATCATTATCAGTATCGATAGATATTATCTAAGTCAATATCGACTTCATTAGATAGTTATTATGTGATTTACTAAATATAATTTCATTGTTTATAAAAGCCCAACGTGCTAGTCTAGTGGTTAACTCGTCGTCTCGAATTAGTTATTTAACATATGATTTACAAAGTCGAGAATTCTGAAGTTCGAATTGTAGTAAAAGTCTATTGTTTATATACTGATTTGAATACTAGATAATAGATACTGGGAAACTATGGTGATTGGGTTTCAATTAACCACACGTCTCAGGAATAGCCGGTCTGAGTCTGTACAAGAATACACCTCATTTACATATCATGCTCACCTCATTGGCCGTGGGAGGTTGCTTTTCCTTCAATAACTGAACAGATTGCAACGTAGATATTAGGAAAATAAAAAGTTTCTATAAAAATTCAATTTGTATTGTTATCATCATCATACTGTACATGAACAAAAATTAGTTTATAGATAAAATTAAAGGGAATGACGGTCATTTTTCATATCTAACAACTGGAAATTACTTATTTATTCAGAATTAATCGACCTTATCCGGTATGTTGTGAATAATAAAAAATCTGGGCGCAAAAGTCCACACATAATTAATGGAATAACTACTTTCATATTTTGAGTTCTTTACGGTTGTATCGCGGGAGAAACTGAGATACGAAGGATATCATATCAGTACACGATAAATGTTTCGTTACTCGTATCACGTATGAGCTGTATAAAATAAAATACATTATATTATATAGTTGAAACTCAGAATTTAATAAATCTGAGAATTAATACGATGAGAATCCACTATAATTTGGTTTAAAATAAATTGAAATTTATTTTTAAGAGTAAATACATAAAAATTCGATCTTTAATGTTTAATTAAAACACCTTTTGTTTTAATTTATTTTAAATTGAATCAATGAAAATTGAATGATTGAAAATCACCAAAAATTGAAAAAATGATTTGGGTTCTGGACGATTAGAAAATACAGGTAGTATAGACTAAAGCAATAATTATCGCTTACTCAATAAATTTTTTAACGTCTTCATTTGAACGATCGTTAAGTGTTATTCAAAAACTGTAACCTCTCACGTAATTTTATATCGAAGTAACACTACATCCATACATTAAACGTACATCTATGCCATTTTTTATGTTTATTTTTTATTTTATTTAAATTACTATTAAGAAAAACTTGTTTTTAATTATTTTTATTTGATTGTAATAAAAAAAAGTCTATGTGGAGTTTAACGTTTTGTGGTATTTAAAAAAAAAGTTAAATAGGTTAACCAAACGAAGAATAATAAAGGCCTTAAAGAGAATATCATAATATCGAAGGATGTTGAAAACTAGGTGGATCGATAAAATTTTAATTGTAATGATAAATGATGAATAGCAGAAGAGAAATTTGTGGTAATCTCTTGTTAAGAGATGAACTAGGTTAGTTAATCCTATATTAAGACATCAAGGTTTAGTTAATTTCTTGATGGGGAGAGACATGCTTGAGATAAACACTATCTAAAGATTGGATTATATAAATCAGATAACCGAGGTTGTTGATGTTAAAACATTAATACACAGTATATAAAGGATTGAGAATACTGTGTTAGTCGATCAGCTAACAAATTGATTATAAAAAAAAAGAAACGTGAAATTGATTGGCACTACTTAACTATATCTTCTTATATAAAAAAAAAAACTCTTGCGCAGTTCCACGCAAGCAGACCGTCTTCTCTTTTCTGACGCCCTCACTATTTCCCAGTTAAAAACGCAATGATTCTGAAAAACGTATCACATACATTCAACTATCCAGTAGACCCTACACACAAGCATTAACTTTCAATTCACTCGCCACTGTGACTAGCTATATAGGTGTGTATAAAAAAAATAATCAGTACAGAATCAACCATAACCTCAAATTTTTTCCACCTTAAATTGAGCATAACTCAGGAACGGCTCAACCAATTTTAATAAAATTTTCACATGGTCATCTTCAAATACGCTACTACAGCTTTTATAAATTTCAATGAAATTTATGAGATAGTTTTTGAAATTTTCGAGCTACAAAACTTTATACATAGACCTATATACATAAGGAAACCCCAATTTGAGTGAATAGTATTTTCATACTCCTGATATACCTCAAAACGTAAATAAAATCCATTCTCACCCCCCACTTCCGCTATGCGACCGAAAGTAATAATATATATTTCTTCGAAAAATCGGTAAAAAAAGTTGTAAAGTAAATGGTGTAGATTGGTATGGTGTAGAACGCTAGTAATTTTACTGAAATTTTGACCTTAATGAAGATTAAAAAGTAAAATCACATCTAAAGTTTAAAATAAATAGCCTACAGAATGGGTGGTTTATACCAGTTTAAAGTTCAAAGTTCAACAACCTTGGTAGTATATCAACGAATATCGTTAATTAATTACTCATCAGTACGGTAAACCCTCCGCATTATGACGAGCGACTGTGTTATATTTATAGTACATATGACGCATATGTATGTAAAATATACAAGAATATGTTAATATATTAAGCGAATGAATTTAACCGTAACGGTACAAGTATGGGATCTTTTAGTTTTTTTCGTAAATGTAAATTTCTTGGCTGCTAAATTCCACAGCTTTTTTACATAAAACAGGTGTGCAGTATTACGTTTACATTCTTGTTAGTTTGCTTATTATACCACAGTTGTTTCAATCCACTACGCCATATGTCTTAACACAGCTGCATTTTGCTGTATTGCGTCGGTGGTTAAGTTTAGTGTATAATGTTAACTTTTCAATTAACAATTTTGAAATGAAATTATTTTATCGAATATTCAAAAATTTTAAATAAAATAATAAATTTATTAACTGAAAACAATATATATAGCCAGCAATGGACTGTATTTTAGATTCCTTATTTCAGCGGTTTTATGTTACTTCTGCCTTTCAAGATGTTCTTCTGTGATCTTTCTTTCAATTTTCCGTAATTCAATATTATAAATGTTTTTCTTAAATAAGTGTCCTTCTAAAACATCATCAGCAGAAATATTTCATTTTTCCAGGTTTTTCTGTTTTCTTGAACCAGATTGGTTTAACGTTTTTTTGTTTGTTTAAAAAACTTTTGCAAATTTAATTAAAAGTTTTAGCTTTTAATTAATCTACTCTATTTAATTTTATAATTAATCTACTCTATTTAATCTTGTAATTAATCTACTCTTTCAAAAAATGTGTCCTTAACAACATAATCTTTGCTTTATATATATACTTTGTAATATATTTTTACATTTATTTATTTTTTATAAACTGCATCATTATATTCCAATAATTAAATCCCATCTTTGATTTTTGAGTCTAGAATTTTTTCGAAATATTTTATAATTATTCAGCTTTATAAAAGATTAAATATACAAACATACAAGTTAAGCATACAAAAAAATTCAGATGCATACAAACTTTCGGGAATTTTTTTTTTTTATTGAGTTACAATTCCTTATATTGTATTACAGATACTTTATGATTATCCCACCGCGCTGGTTTAGTGGTTAACTCGACATCGCAAATAACCTCATTTCAAGGTTGGGAGAGTTCTAACGTTCAAATCCTAGCAAAGACAGCTAATTTTATACGGATTTGAATACAAGATAGTGAATACAGGTTTTCTTTGGTGGTTAAGTTTTAAACTAACCACACACTTCTCAAGAGTGGTCGACCTGAGATTGTACAAGACTACACTTCATTCATATTCATACATATCATCGTCATTCATCTCCTGAAGTAACACCTTACGGTAGTTCCGAAGGCTAAATAGAAAAAGAGAGAGTGATACTTTATCATTGCTTGTATCCAAATATCATTAGTTTTTTTGCCTTTATACCGTTAGGTTGAATTACTTCTCTCAGCTATTTACAATGGTTTATATAAATTTTTTTTTTCTATATTTGATGCTTAAAAACTTTAGTGAATTTTTTTGTTATAAAAAAGTTCAGTTTTTTCAAATGATATTTCAAACCTGTTTGCTCTGCAAATTTAAAAAAAATATTGATATGAATTTTGGTCTCTAAAAATTGTATTATTAAAAACCAAAATTTCAAAGCTTAAATATGTAATACAATTCTATTTTTTCTAGCACCAATTTTAAGATTTATTTTACATTTCTTTAATTCTGATTGCTAGTTTTTCTTAGTTTCGTCTGAAACTGTGTAAAGAGAGGTTTATGAAGAAAAAAATTATGTTTCGTAATCAATAAATTAAACCAATGATGTATTTAATTATTTAGCAATTAGAAGGAAAATATAGTGTGATAAATTTCAATTCAAATTTCATGAATGCTCATTTCAAACTGGACAGAGAATTTCAATCCAATTTATTGCACGTTGAGCACGACGGAAAAAATTCTTGCTTTCTAAAAAAGATATTATTTTCCGTTACGACTTAAATCATTTGAATTATTCTTTATAAAATGGGATAGTGCCATTTGTAGCATTATTAGCCATGTATAAATAAATTTCATATAAATGCATGTTTCTCCACGTGTACCTGGCCAATAACCAATTAATATATAAAATATTATAGGTGCATCTTTGAAATATTATACCACAAAAATAAAATCCTTAGGTAAGAGGAAATACAGTTGATAATTATGTTAACCATTCCTTTAAAAAAATTAAACAGGACATTCTTTTAAATTAAATCGAATATTACTTTCTTCGGTTTAATATTATGTGTAATAGATTTTACTATTCTAATGTAAAGAAGTTTTTTTTTTTTACTCTCTTGAGGCTCAAATTTTGGCATAGAACAGTAAAATCATGTTATTAGAAAAAAAAATTATTGTGTATCTATAATATAAATTTTAAATTGAACATGAATTAATAAAAATTATGGGTAATAATGAATAATCACACCATCTATAAAAAAATTGTCCAGTAAGTTCACATGAATAAATGAAAATTGAAAACACCCAATTAATCTTTAAAAAAATTCATTTTTTTAAAACTGATCCACTTAATGAAGCAATGAAAAAATGAAATAAAAAATGCATTCGTTATCTTTAATTAAGAAGTCAAAGTTTTTTTACCAAATTTTATTTATAAACAGTTATATGTTATAGAGATCTTAAGTAAATTTGACCACACACAAACGTTTGAATGGAAGTTCCCATCGAAACTCCACAATAACTAAAAACTAGTATTATAACTTGGGGGCGGAAAGTTAATATACTTTAATCATGAAAAATACATCCATCAGTAATATAACAAGTCAAACGATAACCAGAAATAAAAAAAGAAGGAAAATATGAACACTGAAAAAGAGAAAATGAAATATAAAGTAAATGAATAAACAAAAATGGAGAAGATTAAATAAAAGAATAAAGAGCACGCAGAAAATACGTTTCCATCACTATTTTCTTTCACTAAGGTCTAGCACGTGGAGACATTTAAGCCTTCTAACGCCTTGTCCATTATCTAGGAGGTTCATTGCCAATTGGTTCACGTGGTTGTTCAGGCCCAGTTCATATCTAAAACTGAAGCGTTTTATTTCTTCCCGGATGTAGCATAATTCCAAATATTCATGGATCTATATTTTTCCAGATCACGTGGGCTCTATGGTACATTTCATAACTTGTTTTGGAACTGCTGCAACTTTTTTTTTTCTTGTTGTTTCCCATATTTCAATTCTGTTAATTCAAATTGGTTTCAGGACTGCTGAGTAAAATAACAGGTTACTAAATAATGTAAACTCGGACTTCCTGTCCAGCAAAAAAACATTTCCTTAAATCTGAAGTTTAGTTTCTTCCTCATTTCCCGTTATAAACCTACCATGTCAGCCGACGATCTACATGAAGGCTTACGTACATTACGATTTCAGTATGTTGGATTAAAACGCCATCTAGGTTCACCCGCCTAAAATTTGAATGCTGTAATATTTTATGAAATCTGGATAAACTATAATTATAAACCGCGTAAACTCTTCTCTTTCTCTTAGATGAGATACTCTTGAGGAGTAATATGGCATTAATGTAGTTTTATATTTTAATACATGTTTCATTGGAACCTGAAATATGAGCTTGACAAACTGATAAATATAAATAAAATAATTAAATAAATTAGTTTATTTAAATGAATTTTTATCATTTTAATTAATTACTCAGGAAAACCTTACTGAGTAGTGGCAATATATAACATGAGATTTTTCAACTGAATAAAACAAATATTAATTTTTTCTTTGTTCTATCACACTTTCCTTATGACTATTATCATTCATGTAAAGCACCCGGGATACCTGAGGGACCAATCAGAGTTCCTTTCTCTAATAGTAGTAATGTTCATCACTCTACAGCCTCTTTGTATGGTAAACGGATTGAAGATTTCACTTGAAAAACTCAAAATTACCAGTTTTTCACTTGGTGAGGCATACTGATTTGCGTTTGCATCTGTAAAGAAGGCAACGAGAAATTTCTTTACTCCTAGATTTTTTCTGATAGGCTCGGCATTATAACTATTTTTGAAAGTGTTATATCATGTATATTGTGCCGTCAGGTTGACTACAGCTCTCACTGCTTATTTAATGTACAATAAACAGTTAACCATTTAAACGTACATCTGATCATACATACAAATGTAGCAAATGCATTAAACATATTGTTATTTGTACTCCACTATGTTTTCTTCTATAAAATTTATTAGTATTAGCTAACTATATTTATAACTAATAATAACTCCTTTACTTATTACGCTAATTATATTTATTGTTGAGGCTAATTATGCCCCTTCTTCTCACACAACTTCCGTTTGACAGTCATCGAAGATAAATCGGACATACATCCAGTTCAATAGAAGATATTCATGAAAAGGAATTAAACTAATCTTAATAAATAGAAAAAAAGCCACATTAAATAAAGAATTTATTTAATAAATAGATAAAAAGAAAATTTACTAGATTGCATCTTAGCACCTGAATATTAATATTCATAAAAATAATTTTTTCACGTATTATTATTTCTACCCCATTTAGTACTTCTGCAAGATTACTGCTTTATCATTTCATATGGAGTGATTGAAATAAAAAAAAAAATCTGTAATTTTAATTTTTTTTTAAATGTAATTCCATAATAAAATATTTTGACGGACAAAAAAAAATATTAAATATAAAAGAAAAAACAAAGCAGTAACTGAATATAATACATTTGAAAATGGAATTGCTCGAATCCAGCATTATCTCAGGTCATTTCATAAGAATATTTTGGTTTAATTAGGATGATTTCTCCGTAAGAAGCAAGCTTAGATTAATTTCTTAAACCAAGTGTATGTTGTATAATATCTCATTAATACGTGTATCGCGTACTGGCTTAATGTTCCACTTATATGAATCTAATGTGAAGTATATACTTGGGGTACATAGTTAACGCAGCTCCTGTCCTGTTTGTGTAAGTTACTTCATACTTTGCAGCGTCTCTTGTTGAATTTTAATTTAAATTTCTTATGCATTTATTAAGTCAGTTTAATTTTATTTATTTATTTTTCATAAAATAATTTTTTTGTTGCTTTAAATTTAACTTAGTTAAACATTAAATTTAACTGAGTAAATGTTGTTCATTTTTACTGAGTAGATTTTACTATATTATTGTAAATTAATTTTTAAAGCTTTATCTTAGTTTATTTAATTAAGGATTATTTATTAACTATAACCTTTTATTTAGTATTATATTTTAATCTGGTACGTACTGTTTTGATCGATTTTTATTACCTTGTTGATTCTATTTGAAATAAATGAGACATACCAAAACAACTAATTAAACTTAATTTTGTAAAAAGGAGAAAGCTTTGGTTATTTTATAACAGTATAATTTATTCTAATCAGCCCACCGGGCTGGTCTAGTGGTTAACGCGACATCGCAAATCAGCTAATTTCGAAGTCGAGAGTTTTAAGGTTAAAATCCTAGTAAAGGTAGTTATTTTTATATGGATTTCAATACTAGATCACAGATACCGGTGTCTTTTTGTGATTGGGTTTCAATTAACCACACTTCTCAGGAGTTGTAGACTTGAGTTTAATAAATGATATGATATGATGAATATCATTCATGATATGATATGACGAAGTGTAGTAGACTACACTTCATTTACATTCAGACATATCATGCTCAATCATCCTCTGAAGTAATACCTTATGGTAGTTCCGGAGGCTAAACAAAAAAGAGAAAGAATTTATTCTAATCAACTTACGTACGTAAGTCAATTCCATACTCTTATTTCTTAATTTTAATTTGTCCACACATTACTGCTTGTATGATTCTTAGTTCCCTTTCGTTTCTAATTATCTGATATAATATTGGTAGTTTTATTCATCCCTTTCTATATTAATTACTTCATATACATTGCGTATTAATTATATTGCAACAGCAAGCATCCTTCAGTGAAGCGTACTATAACTTATCATTTCTGTCAGAGACACTTCGATTTTGTTAATATTCATATTTTCCATAAGAAAATTTTTAAAAATTTAAGGAGAAAGATAAATTTATCAAAATCTATCTTTTCCGTAAGTCCTGAACAACAACTCAAAAACAAGAAAATTCGATGGAGCCCTTTCAAATTTTCAGGATACATTCCTGTTATCCGAGAGAAGATTTTTAGCCATAGTTCGAGGCCCTAGTCCCCTTGGGGATGAAGTTATGAAATAAAAATATTCATTAAAGAAAAATAAATTAATCAATTTAATTTATTATTTTATTACTGCCGTCATGGCATCAATAGAGTTCTCCACATCAAAGGACTATGTACTTCAGTTACCATAGTTATTCTATTCTGTCTTTTGTAATTTAGTTCTTTTTTCAGGTTTTTGTAAACCTGAATTGTTATTTAACTTAATTGTTATTTATCAATATTATTCTCTCAACCATGAAGATAACGTATAATGCGGGGGTCTAAGAAGCAGAGCCACTGGATAGATGGTGGGGGGACCGAAACGACCCCCGATTGTTTATAAACAGCGATTGACAGCACTGATTGGTTCGCGCATGCGCAGCAGCTTTAAGTAGTCTGTTGAGCATTAACCGTCACATTTCCGTCATTGTTATTTGCCTTTACGAGACAGTATGTTAAAATGAGCTCGGTAATAACAAATCGTATCAGTTGAGAAGTTCGATTATTGATTCGCTTCTAAACGCAAGAGGATATACTGCTGCTGTAATTCACCGTCATTTGTTGAAAATATGAGCGTAATGAGTGAAGGAAATTTAGGCAATGGTGTTGTGAAGGCCGTTCAAATGTTCATGACGAACAAATAAATAGCCTAGTTTCCAAACAGACGATCTTGTTGAACATGTGAGAGCAGAAGTGCGAGAAATTGTCGCTTTAAGATTCAACAATCTAACTCTACAATTTCTAGATGTTTCAAAGAGAACATTGTTGAGAATCGTGATTGATACTCTAGGCTATCTAAACTCTTTGTACGATTGATGCCGAATATGTTCCCAAATGCTCACAAAATTATATCTGCATGTTTTCACTGAACAACGTTTAGGTGTGTCAGTGAACATCATTACAAAAGAAGATTGT
>JAAAKQ030474403.1:0-23150 GCA_010016005.3 Zanna intricata | reverse complement strand
GTTTTTTAGCCTGAAGCCCTATTTGATATACTTTGTTTGATACACTCTGTATATTGTTTACAGAAAGACTGAGGGGAAATAATTTACTAAACCATCAGTTTATGGTAAAATCGGAAAATACATAATGCGAAAGTATAAATATAATACAGTTTATCTTATTTCATCCTATTTCATTTTACTTCACTAAAAATCATAATATGATATAATCATTCTTTTTTTCATTTTACTATTCGAAAAGATAATTTAATTTTTCTAGTTTTGAACATAAGAATAGAATATTTAGTTTTTTATTTCTTGTATTTTTCGAGTAAATTTGCAATTTTTAGTAATTACTATATTCAGTATATATCAATTTCTTAAATTGAAAAAAAAACATAGTTTTTAAATCCTACTTGTCAAGAGCAGTTCCAAGTAAAAGAATTAAAATTTTATAATTTAAAATATATATATATTACATTGCATGGATTTTAATCATTTTTGTTGAAAATATATATATTTTTTTTTAAATTGTTTAGTAAATAGAGCTGCAGAGAAAATGTTAAGCTTTCTTTCGTTTTCAATAGATTATTATTCAGTCATTCTTTAAAATTTTTACCTGATTATTTGTTTTACTTTGCTGAGTTAGATTTTGAGGAAACAAACTTTCTTTTTTTTAGATAGTCTTATTCCTATATTGTCTCAAAACGGTTATTTAATAAATTTATAATGTGGCGACTAGTCTTTTTTTTATCTAACAACAGAAGCACTAGAAAACCGTTATTTGTAATTTCACCCGCAAGTTAATCACTGCTTTCAGTATACTCGTATAAAAACTTTATTCTTCTTAATGAGCATTATCTGATATAAAAATCACAAACCAATATTCCCATTAAGCAAACTTTATACTTAAAAAATTCCCAGCCAATATTTTTATCAGCCTTTTTATCTAATTAAATGATGATAATATAACAATCATCATGGTGTGGTTCTACCTGTTGGCAGAACCCTGGCACCTCTGTTATCTCCATCTGTTTCTGTTCCACCTTTATAAAATTTATTAATATCAACTTGTTTCTTCCTCTACTCTTTTTCACCTTCAACGGAGCCTTCAAGTACTGAATTTATTATTCCTTTTCACCTAATTATATGGCCGATCCAGTTTTCTTTCCTCCTTTTGATAGTCACCTATATTTTTCTACCTATATTTGTCCTTCTTAATAATTCTACGTTACTTACTCTGTCCATCCATTTTATCTTTTCTGTCTTCCTCCAGATCCACATCTCAAACACCTCGATCTTTTTTTTTCCTTTTTTTTGAACCCATGTTTTACTACCGTACAAAATTATTCTCTAAACATAGTATTTTACCAATTTCTTCTTCTAATAAATAGCTGAATAAAGTTAAATAATTATCCCAAAAATAATTCGTAGATTTATCTGCACCCAGGATGAAGTAGAGATTATTATGAAAATCAAAGTCGATTAAATTTCAAATAAATACAAATTTAAACATTTTAATATAATATTCTTTGTTACGATTTTTATTGTCAATAATTTAAAATATTATTATTTTACATTGAACTGCTTTGAAAGTTAATTTCTGTACTAAGTTCGTTATGCTTTATGGTAAAAAAACACGTACCAATTTCAGTAAAAATTTACAAAAAAAAAAAAAATCAAACGCAGATGGGTAAAAATAAGCTCATGAAGTGGAATGTTACTCGTATATTGAAAGGGTGGGAAAAAGATATTTACTTCTATCTTTCTCATTTCAAATTGACACATTTGTGAGATTGGTTCCAGTACGAAAGAAGTTTGAGTAGAAATTTTTCGATATATTTTTTTATGCATGGCATATTTTAGAAGTATTGTTTATAAAAAATTCATATATATGTATATATATAAATCTTAAAAAAGTTTCGTAATAAGACTGCCAACACTTACCACCTGATCCTAAGAATATCATTAGTAATTCTTCTTTATTGTTTCCTCATGATTTGTCAGTAATACACGGAAATAATTTTTCATCCTTTATCAATTTTTTTATTTTTTCAACATAAAAAAGGATTTATAATAATTTTTTTATTTTAACATCCTAATAAAATTAAGTAACAATATGCTGGTATTACAACTACATTGGTAATAGTATGCGTGACAAGGCTTACAACTTACAAGTAAACATTTATATATAGTTTTATTAATAAAAAATCATTTCATTTTTTCTTCAGTTGGAAGAAATCAATTTTATCCTATCTTCAAGTTGTAAACTTAGAAGTGATTTAGTCATATTTTTTTTTAAATTAAGCTTAAAGTAGACACCAGTACTCCATGTGACAATATCGGTATATTCAGTATGCTTTACTGGTATTAAATCATTAAAGGATTAGTATAAACATTGTAAATAATTATGTACAGTTTACATTTATGAATTTTTACACTAATTATCACTGTAAGTAGAGTTTATTATGTAAGTCAAATCATTTCCAAAATTATATATTTACAAAAAACAAAATGTAGGAATTAGAAGTAGAATTTTGTAAATATTTAAATAAACTATAGTATATATTATAGTATAATACAGTTAATATTACCATAGTCATCTCTAACGCTAGAAGATATATTTACGTAAGGGTATCATTCAAAGATATATTTCATGAAAAAAAATTCTTGCACTCGCGTCATATTATAAGAAAATATCATAAAGGCCATTAGTGAAATAAGTTTCATGAAAGTCGTAGATAAAGAGCGTGTATTTGTTTACTAGTTTATACAGCCTATGTACAACATTTGCCGTAAATGAGGTGAGTTCATTTCATATTTATAACAGAGAATCAGATTTACCCGGCTTTAGCTAGGAAGTATTTTCTTAAATTTCTTCTATGAAAATAGACGTACTATATAGAATGTATCACGAAGTTCTCCCGGCACTTTCATATTCTACACATGAAAATAATGGAAAAAGTTGAAGTAAACATATATCCTAAGATGCTTCGTTTGCGATTTACGGCTAGTGGAATATTTCACACCAATTTCAAATACTCCTATTAAATGAGATCATATTGAAATTTTTAGAAATTTAATAACACCAGTGGATCTTCCAGAATTAGTTTTCCCATATGGTTTTATAAAATTATATGGGCTATTCAGGTCATATGAACTTGAAAATCGAATAAAATGGATCAAAAAACAATATCTGGAGAGGATTTTCAAAAATTTTGAGGTGAAAATCAATACTTCAAATAGGAGTAAAAAATCACTAATTCTACATATTAATATTTTAGAACATATGTTTATATGAACTTTATCCCAAGAAGTATACGTTATGAAAGTCCCGAAGAACTTCATGATACATTCTGTATAGAATGTAATAGATATTAATAAAATTTTAATTCTTATTATTTACTGGAGTGAAATGCTTCATCGAAATTTTTTCATTAGTCATTTTTTTTTTTTTTTTTAATGGATGTTTAATTTGATTGGATGTAATAATATTTTTAACCAAATAATAGGAGACATAGTTTGACATCACAAAAATTTGCCAACAACTAATAGAAAGATAACAGATATAACCTTCAGTTAATATACGTATATATATAGAATGTCTTTAAAGATCGTAAATTTTGTATATGTTATGTATTATTATTATTTCAATTTCTGATAAAACCATTCATGAAAAATTTAAATTATGAAAACAAAAGATTTCTCTATACATAAATTAATGATGAATTTTATAATACAGAGATCACTCTTATAGATAATTACCTTTAAAATCTTTAAACTTTAAAGTAATTACTTTTTAAAATAAATTAGCTCTGATTCATACTTTATTAGATTAATAGAATAATGGTGTAATTAGAAAATAATTATCTTCATCTGCAAAAAAAACTTAAAAAAATATCACAATTATTATTCGATTTTTATTAATATGTATACGATAAGATTGCGCTTTAAATAACACTAGCTGAGTTTAAAAAAAAAACCATCGGGTTGTTCTAGTGGTAAACTCGTCATCGCTAATCAGCCGATTTCGAAGTCGATAAATCTGTGGTAAAGGCTTTTTCTATTACGGATTTGAGTATAATGGATAACGGTGTTCTTTGGTAGTTCGGTTTCAATTAACCACCCATCTCAGGAATGGTCGATCTGAGACTCTGCAAAACTACATTTAATTTACATTGATACATATCATCCTCATTCATTCTCTTAAGTAATACCTTACGGTGGTTCAGGAAGCAAAACAGAAAAAAAAAGAAAGCAGAATTTTAAACACGCTGTATAAAGATTAAAATTTTAAAAGTTGGGCTACATTAGATTACCATTTTGTTCATATCTAGCAAACTACAATATCATTGAATTAAAAGGAGATAAAAAAAATTATTTATAAATATTCGGTTTTGTATGAACAAATATGTGATTATGTTATCTTATCTATCTCATTTTTCTCATTAAAATAACTTTACTTCAACGATTTAGTGTTATTAAAAAAAAATAATAAAATTTCAGAAACCCGGTTACCTTTTGGAGAGGTCTTAACAAAGACATTTATTTAAATTTGAGAAAAACTGTATAAACGCTGATTAGCGAGATCTAATCCAATGAAAAAAAAATTTTCTGAAGTCCTAAAAGTTTGATTTTACTATTCAGATCCTAATAGGATTAACGAAGTTTGCCAAATAATCACAAAATTTATACTATGTAAAATTATGTATAATATTCATGATTTTCTGAAAACAATAAAGCAATAATAATTTGTGATATTATCATGAAATTAGTTTATAAACTCTGTTACTGACAAAAAAATTATCTCATGGGATATAACCCTCAGCTCTGGTATTCTCTAAATAAGTAAAATTTTATTTCATTGGTATTTATTTATTCTATTTTTTTAATATGCAGACTAAACCTATAATTTACCTGGAATCAAGTTTTTTTAGCAAAAATTTTATTAAAAGGGAAATTTTTAATATGTATTAGTTCTTATATTAATCATATTCTGAAATAGATCACCAGTACAGTTATTTTAGATATTAAAATAAAGATTAGAGCTTCTTTAAAAAAAAAAAGAAGAAAAAAAGTTAATTACAGTTAACCCAACTGTTAGTTAAATAAAGTTAACCATTGATTTATAAATATATATATAGATATAAAATTTTATCACAGCAAAGTACTTAAAATAGAGTTGTATTTGTATTCGTTTATAACATTGCTTTTGTCTAGTTTACATGAAGCTTGTAAATAAACGTGTACTTATAGAAGTAGTAGTATTTTATTATTAACGTTTCAGGACTATACCGTTTTTTTTTTCTTGCATTTCCTATCTTAAAAAAATGTATATGATCCAAATAATATCCAGATGACAAATCAGTCGTCATATTGCTGGATACCTGATAGCCGTACACGATAATTCCTCAACACGGATGATTTGATATCCCTACGTCTCTAGGGGAACTTAATTTAATTAATTATAGGCACATAGATAAATATTAGGATAAACTAATTGATCGTTGTGATTAATTCGCAAAATAATAATAGTAATAACATCATTAACATAATCATAAATTGGTTTTCTTTCGCACGCATTATTATTACATTTATACATACAGTTCAATATGTATTTATAGGTTTGTTTAACAATTTATTAATTAATTAATTACAATATTGCTATTATTATTATTATTATTATTGCATTTGCGTAACGATAATTGTTTTATGGCCATACATTTAATGTTTACTTTATATAATTTAATTATTCCATTTAATTATAATACATATAAATATTAATTTATTTTATTAAATTTTGGCCTTTCAGTTTGATTTTAATTAATTTTGCGTTGATAATGTAGTAAGATGAAGAATAAAATATAAATAAAGGTTTTTTTTTTTACTCTTTTTCATAAGTTCCCCGTCTCTCTCAAAACTCTCTTTCTTTCTCAACCAAACCGAAATTTGTAGATTTTGGAGGAAAATAAGCTTTGCATCAAAATAACTAAACGTATTACACGTTATTTGATTATATTAATTCAGTTTTGGTAAGAGATACAGTTTCAGTATTGGTATTTAATGAGATTTATATTAAACATATATCCACCATCGTTTTTTTTTGTCTTCAGTCATTTGACCGGTTTGATGTAGCACTCCAAGATTCCCTATCTAGTGCCAGTCGTTTCATTTCGGTATACCTCCTACATCCTATATACTTAACAATTTGTTTTACACACTCCAAACATTGCCACCTGCACAATTTTTTCCATCTATCTGTCCTTCCAATATCAAAGCGACTATTTCAGGATGCCTTAATATATGGCCTATAAGTCTGTCTCTTCTTTTAACTATATTTTCCAGATGTATATTTTTTTCATCGATTTGTCGCAAAACCTCTTCATTTGTAACTTTACCTTCACCCATCTGATTTTTAACATTCTCCTGTAGTACCACATTTCAAAAGCTTCTAATCTTTTCTTCACAGGTACTCCGATCGTCCAAGTTTCACTTCTGTACCTGTATAAAGCTACGCTCCAAACATATAATTTCAGAAATATTTTCCTGATGTTTAAATTAATTTTTGATGTAAATAAATTATATATCTGACTGAAAGCTCGTTTTGCCTGTACTATTCGGCATTTTAGATATGAATATGAGCCGAAAATAAAGCGATAGCCGAAATTCCGAAAATGAGCGATAGCTCCTGCTTCGTCCATCTTTAGTAATTCTACTTCCCAAATAACAAAATTATCCACCGTACATTTGTATTAAAAATATAGATGAAATAAAATAATACATGTTTTAAAAATCTAAATAGTAAAATCCTGTTATTTTTTACTTCTGTTTAATCTAAATATAACAATTACAAAAACTAAAAACGTGGAATTTCAATAGAATTATATTTATTAATATAAATTTGTATGTTTAGAACATCGATTATGATGTAATAGAAAAATACGCATCGGAAATACGGTGTGATTAAATTAATTTAATACAGAATGCCAAAGAAGATGAGATGAAATTTTTACTCGCGTAATTATTCATTACATCAGCCTGTAACTAATAGTTCACAACTGTGATTGTGGAAATAATTGTAGGCTTATTCTCAAACATTAAAAATTCAATTTCAATTGATATATGAGTAAATCTGAAATAATAAAATACGAAATAATGGGAATTTGAATATTAAATTAGAGTAAAAGAATACTCTAACAGTAGAATAATCATGTTACTGTAATTAACTAAAATAGATTAAAATAATAAATTGATATCTTAAAGAGATTAGCACAAATCAAAATATTTTAAAAAACTATTGATGTAAAACAGATAAAAGAATTTGAGAATTACTTAAAGAAATAATTGTAGTAGTGGAATGCTTTATGTCTAACAAAAAAAAATTGAAGAATTTAATGTGAGATTGAATAAGTATTGGCCTCCGTGGCGCGATTGGTAGCGACTCGGCTTTTCATCCAAAGGTTCCGGGTTCAAATCCCGGTCACGTATGGCATTTTCACATACTGCTACACATAATTCATCTTCATTGTCTAATATAATACCTAACGGTAGCTCCGTAGATAAAAAAATGGGTTGATAGGATTCGAGATTTACCATTCTTAGAATAAATCAAAAAATCGTTTGTAGCAGAGTCTTGTAAATAAAAAGATAGTGTTGATGATTCTTATAATAAAAAAATCCATTAATGTTTATTGAATTTATTTTTAAAAGAAGTAAAATCATCAGAAGAAGACAAAAATTAGAATCTGTAAAATAAATAATCAATTTTTTTAAGAGGAATGTAACTAGTATAATGAAACTAAGAGACTAGCAATAGAAATAAATGAATATTTTATAAGTGAGATGCACTTCTATGAAAATGTGAATCCTCTAAGTATGAATGAAGGAGTGCATATCTCATATTATTAATTTGTTCATCTCTTTTTAGTTTGTCAATACAAATCATAATATATTTTGTGAGGAAAATTATGTGTTTCAATTATATTAATAGAGATTATATGTATATAAAACTTAACCACTAATATTATAATTAATTAAAATAATTAAACTTGTAATGATTAAAATATAAATTAGGAAGAATAAAACCATATTTTATAATTAATTATAAATTTGGTCATGCACTTGAGGAAGGCAGGTTGTAAAATTTTATTTTATTACAGCATAATAAATTTGTACTGCTTCGGTGCATTTATTTTCGCTACAACTGCACGTATTGTAATGAATTCATTACTATAACTTGCACAAAACAAATAATAATAATTTACAAGACATTAATAAACGGGAGTAGACATTAAACAATATTTGTTATTTACTTCACCATATTTACCGGAAAATTTATTGTTGGATGTACAGTTTACATGATAAATAACAGTTTTTCGAACACTTATTTTAAATTAAATAAATTTACAGTTTACGTATATATATAAATATATATATATATATATATATATATATATATATATATATATATATATATATATTAATACATAAAAGATATCTATTAATTTGCATTAAAGACAGCATACAAGTTACTAAATTGCGCACATACTTATTTTTAATGTTTTTTTTCTACCTATTTATCTGCAAATTATTTTCTTTCTTCTAGCTACAGTCTTCGGTAAAATTTGGCGTATATATGCTAATTACTCTTCTACTGGAATTTACTGACGTATCTGAGTCGATAAAGAAGTTTTTATTTCACGAATCTTATAATTTAAACTCATTACAATTATAAAAATACAGCACTGTTTGATACAGGACAATTGCAGTTAAACGCTTGATTTCTCTTTGGAATTTGACAAACAACACATTAGACATCAGTTTAATTTTAACATTATCGATTCTGCCTCCTAGCCGCTATTTATTGTTGGTTTATAATTAACAAACTTACCCTAGCCTGGAGAACTTAGGATGTAATACTGTTGCATACACACTGTCTATTATTCTACGCTCCATTATTACTCTCCACGGTGCTGAAGGATACAATTTTAAACTCTTTAATCCATTGAATATTTTGTATATTTATTACGTTTAAATGAATTGAAATTGAATTCTTATTCAATTACAAATATTGGTTTCTTTCCTAATTAAAATTACAGAATTTTGGATACTTTTATAATTTAAACATATGAATTTTTCTTTGGTGTTAGGTGAGATTTTGTTTTTGTTTATCTAAGCAAGATTGAAAAGTCAAATTACTTTTTTTACATGATCACTATCACATTAAACTGTAAAAAATATAATGAATCGATAGATGATGAAAATTCGTCATAACAAAAACAAAATAGACAAATTATATTATTTGATTATCACAAAATTTATTTAAAAAATCATGACAGCTATTCGGTACACAGAATACTTTTGTCAGACGTAACGAACAGAATACTAATACTTAAAAGTATATTAAAAAAAAAGAAGAAATACAAAGCATAAAGAGAAACAACAGGAAGAACACACTTGTGATTATCAGTAATAAAAACTAATGGTCAATTCAGAAAAAGGAAGTGGTATAAAAAAAAAAAAAAAATCAAGATACAGAACCATCTCACTTTCATATTTTCAATATCGGTGAACTACTCAAGTTTACTTGATCATTTAAAAATAAATTAGAATTTTTAATTTTATTACTTTCAATTTCAAATCTTTGTTCTCAACATGAAATACATTGAAATTACCATGAAAAACACGATTTTCATTTGTTAAATGACAGGCATAATTAGAAATCCTCTTGTTGTTGGATAAATCTGATTTTTTATCCCTTAAATGTTTTTTGAAAGCCCGAACAGTCTGTCCAATATAAACTTTTTCACAAGAACCAGTTTGTAAATTCCTGATTTTTTTAAGTTTATTAGTTTTACGTTTGTTACTGTTTAATAAATTTACATAGCGAAATATCGGATTTGAAAGCAATATCAACATTTCTGTTCTAGAAAATTATATTATTATTTCATATTAAATCATTATTCATATTATTATTTCCATTAATAATTAAAATATATTACGTAGAATTAATATTATTTATCTAACCAAATGTCAGTAGAAAAGGAAACAATTCTTTATGAATTGTTGAACGAACAACTGTAAGATTTATTTAATCCTACTAAAAGATTAGATAAATGACTTTTTAAATCTTGGTCATCTAACTTAATAATATGAAACAAGACAAAGTAATAATAGCATGGATTTAAGAAATTCAACTTCCTGTAAGTTGGTTTGCAATTTAAATAAAAAGTAATTATTATAGTGGATAAGATTGTTACAATGAAAATATTACAAAAATAATGTTATGCTCACATTTTTTAAATATTAAAAAATTTAATTTTGTTAACTTTCAGAACTCGAATGTATTTTTATTTATTTTTTAGCACAACCTGAGTATAGTTCTAACAAAGAGGTTTCCAATGCCATGACAAACACTTTCCTTCTATATCAGTTAGAAGACGAGATAAAAGACATTGTATTACTTTTACCTAATTTAATGCACGTGTACGCGTTTGTATATGAGGGAATATATATATATATATAAATACAACATTTTTTATAAAATATGTAAATTTTCATTTTATTTTAGGAAAATAATACATGTATTAGTTACCGATTACATAGTTATATTACGAAAGTCTTCAATATAATAAATAAACAGAATTATGTAATTTAAATTTATTTTAAAAAATTCTGTTTTGAAATATAAAAACGATGAAGGCATATTAACAATTAGATGTCTAATTTTAAAAAAAATAAATTATTCTCATATTTTATATAAATAAAAAAGAAGTTTTAACTTTCTCATAAATCATCTTTCCAACTGATCAATTTACAATTTACTAGTCAATAAGATGATAATAATTTTCTTAAAAATAGGATACCGATCTGTATCCAGACGGTAAAATAAAAGGTTATAAAAAATGTCATTAAGGAAGAAAAGTTTTTAATTATATAAATGCAAGCTGTTAGTCGAGTAACCAACATTTCAATGACCATCAGCAATCCCATATGATTAAATTACTCTAAATATTTAATTATATGGTTTCTTACCTCATAATTTCATCGTAAAATTTTAATTGTGCATTTATAGACGTTTTATCGCTTATAAATATGCAGAATTCTTTCCATACATAATTATCAGGAAATGATTATGCAGTTCTCCCTATTTTCTAACGTAATTGTTTGATTTCCTTTTCATCGTTATTGTTATTATTATTATTATTTTATGATAATTACACACCTATAATAAATACGCGTATATAACTACTTAACCTTTCCATAAATCACGTATTATTTGTTTACTTTTTTCTGTATTATAAACTATGTGAACAAAAGCCTTGACTATATATATATATATATATATATATATTTACCTAGAATCGAGGCTATTTAAACAAAGTAGCCTTTATTGTGTATTATTTGCCATTTACTGTGGCGCAGTGCGGTAAGAGAATTTATTATATCACTAATACCGTTGTTGGTTGTAAAAGGAAAAAGGTTAACACTTTTTTTTAAGTGAAAAAAAAGTTTTACCATCAACAGTATTTTGTTTATAATCACACTTCGTTGAAGTTTATAACATTTAACGTTCATATATTAGAATTTTTGTTTTTTTTTTCATTAAAAAAATATCTGTTGGCAATATATTTTTAATTTTTAATTTGAGGAGGTTGTTTTTTTACGTTAATGAAGTTTATTTTAGTTCATACATACTACAAATTACTGAACTGCATTGGCAATAATTTTTTTTTATCAGTTTAGTTGTATAACCTATGTAAATAATGTAAAAATATTATTATGGTATTTTAAGCTGTTTTAATTAAATCATATATTTTGTAATGGAATAATTTTCCAGACGCAAACTAATATAATAATTTAGATATATAAGTACAAAAACTAATATATATATATAGAGTGATTCAGGAGGAGAGGGAAATAATAACAGGGCTAGCGAAAACATTCGTCTAGTTTTCCGTTTCCCCGATGAAATGAGACTGAAATTTTTAAGACTGAAATTTTTTAACATATATACATATGTACAATTCTTGCCTTACATTTAATTTCTCGGCTAATTCCTTGTAATATATGTTGACAATTATACAAAAGGAAAACTAAATAAATATTTTAAAATTAAGTTATAATTAATTCATTACTTTTGATATTTAATTAGTATTATGTTTAGCAATTCTTTCAGATTAAACTGTAATTTTACATTCTAAAATATTTTATACATATTAATAACATTATTTTTTTTTAAATTTATTAAAATACATTTTCAGTTAATATAATTTAGATTATACTTAGTATAATATTTATTCGTTTATATTTTAATAACACAGAGATAAAACAATATATTCCTAAATAATTGGCTTCAAGAAGAATCAGAAACAGCTGTTAGAAAAAAGTCCATTTAATATTACGATTGAATATTATATAACAATGAAGTCGTAATATTATTTTTTAACTGTAATCAATATGTTAAAGTAAGATGTAAAAAAAAATATTTAGCGTTCAATTAATTTGTTTTAAATTGAATCTTACGTAGCTCCATTGATCTGTTCAAAAAAGCTACATAAACACCTATAAAACTTTTAAAATAGTTACTTATAATTTAGAATATTAGATATCATGAAAAAGAAGCCTCTGTAAACTATTCAACAGGCATCTTGAAGATATGTTTGCCAACGGATTTAAACCCGCATGAGGTTGTCAAGGGATCGGAGAGGCTTGAGATAACAGGGCTAAAAATAAACTCGCATCGGTTGATCTCGTATTTAAACACATAAAATAACATAAAAGGAGACTAAAACCAGATAAAAAAAGTTTTTATAAAAATTATTTTATATATAATTCTTCTTTTTAACCTTGGAGGTAATTAACTAATTACTCACCTTATCATGATTAACGAGGTTTTATGTTGAAAAAATAAATAAATAAAAAAACGTGAGAGTGGAGTTACTCGTAAAAAAACAGACGGGTAAAAAATAAAGATTTTTTTTTTTTTTAGGTTGAATTCTTTTCTCTTTGAGATTGCAGTGTGTTGTTAGTATGTTTTCCAAATTTTTATTTGGGTTACTGCTGCCTTTCTAATATGAGGATATTAAAAATATATATATATATAAGTTCTGTAAACTACAATTAAAAATAATTCCCGAAGACATATTTTATTTGTACATTAGGCAACCAAATTATAATGATTCAGAGCATTTTTAACTTTTAAAACGAAAGAGGTACAACCCTTAAAAACCAAGCTTAATGTTTCAATTTAAAAATAATAAAATTTTAAAAAATATTTTTATCTTTACAATGAATCTATACGTTCGATCATTTTTATTTTTTCTCACCATTGATAACTGATTTTTATTAATAAAAATCTAACATTTATCGTAAATTTCATGCCGGTCAGGTGTTTCTACAACCTAAGAGTCTTATTTTATTTGTGAGTGTGTTTATTTATATGTCTGTGTGGTGTGTGTGTTTTTAAAATAATTTGGGATTCAAACATCTAAGTATTTATATTTTTTTTAAATACTTGATTATTTAAATTTTATTCAAAATTGTTTAGAAAATGTTATTTTTATACCAAACATATTTTAATAACTAAATATTTGATGCGAGTTTGCTTTTATGGATAATTAAACGTTATGAAGAGGAAATAAATATATGGTAAAACTCAAATGTAGAATCTGTGATGCTCCCTTTATCATTAATATTATTCCTCTAGGAAGAGTACCAAATTTTACATATTTGAAAACTGCTTGCATAGTAGTGGATATCACCAATCTGCCAAGCAAGAAATAAAGAGTAGTATGCTATTCTTTATTTTAGCTTAACTATGGTTGCTTAACTATGGTTAACTATGGTTAATTCAGTTTAGCTTTATTAAGGATAAGGAATGTCTATGCAACCATAATTTAAGTCTGCTTTTTGAAGATAAAAATGATTGTTTCATTCCTGTCCTATGTTATGGTGCAAAATCTATGACTTTATCGAAAACATTTAGAAGAGAATTGAGTTCTTTGAGATGTGATCTATCAAAAGATTAGATGGGATGGGCTGAAGATTAGTTAAAGAGAGGTTAGATTTCCTTTGATGATATACTCAAACGTTACGTCCCTGGAACTGTTACGATTGTTAAAAGAAAAGTTGGAATAATTTGCATATGTGATGAAACATCCAATGAAAGATTTTCTTCCATATCTCATTCTTCAAGGAAAAATTGTAGAAAATCAAGTTCCGTATCGAGGGAGAATTTCATGGTTGAATGATTCATGCAATTGTTTTCCAGATTAATCAGTTTTTCATTCTGGTCACTTGTAGACAAAGTTGAACCTGCTCAGATGGTTGCCAATTTCAATAATAGAATTCATACTAGATAAAATCTATTGTAAATTATCAAAGGAATTAAAAGAAATTACTTTCTTTTACTTAAGACCTTCTTTCTGTCTTTTACTTTCTTTTGTAAACTAGGAGGAGTAATTTTGATGTATGTTATGAGGATTTTGATAAGAGAAATATGCCCTGGTCCAAAAGAAGAGAGATATACCCTGATCATAAAATAACTTGGATTTTTCAAATTATTAAAAATTCCTTACTACTTTAATCTGCTTTTAATTGTTAATCAGAACTCGTTTAATTACTAATACTGTTTAAAGAACTACAAAATTTATCCATTTACATTATCATATTTTAGATCAGTTTTAATTTAATTATTTTTTGTTCACTTTTGTAAATTGGTATATTTATAACTTCTCTTTGCTCTAATGTAAAATTGTATTACTTTAAATAGAAACTGACAATAATTAATGGAAAAAAATTCCATCCAATTTTAATTTCTCACATTTTTCTTTGTATTATTAAAAATATTATAATTGTGAAAACATTTCAGATATATTGTTTACTATCATGTATCGCATTAAATAGTTAATAAAATGAGTTGAAAAATAGATTTTATTTGATTTAGATTAATAATTTTATTTTATAAATTCCTATTTGCATTATGTAGTTAATCAAAAAGCATATAAATATATATAGTAATAATGAAAGTCATATTGGTAACTCAGTCTCATTAAAAACTGTGTGCCATTTAAAACATTGAATTGAAAATCAATTTTCTAATACAGAAATAAGAAAGCTAATATACAGGTAGATTTCTTTTACGTACGAGTAGCGATTGCTATCTATATTTTTCTGATTATTTCTTCTTTTTTCCTTGTAATAAATTAGTTTTCTTAAAAATATAAAAGAAAATATTTTTGTAAACGTTTCGTATTTAAATTTTTTTGTCTCATACACCGTATAAATCTATATGATAGAACTTTTAACTAAAGATTTTTCAATACATTTTTAACTTAAAAACCGTTTCTTGTATTTAGAAATCTATTTTTAAAGCAATTAAAATAATAATAGATTAATAAAAACTCCTGGAATTAAACAGACTTATACACTCTCTTTTTGGAACAAATACACTACTAAAATTCTCCACTTTAATATGGACCGTCAGTTTTTGCAAGTCAAAATCTCTTACCATTCATTCATTCTTTTTTTTATATATTAACTTGGACCAAACGTCTCCAACAGCATTACGTATAAAATTTTATTATTTTCCTCCCTTCTACATCATAAAAAATAAATCTATCTCTATGCACAAAGTTACATGAATTTTTTTTTAAGTATTTGGTTTATTATAACAGATTTCACGCATAATTAGATTTAGATAAATTACAAAAGATTAAAAATTGTGTATTTAGAAACCTACACATAATTTCTATTATACCAAGTGAGGGAGAAAAAGAAATTTAAAAGATAAAATATAATGCAAAAATTACCTTCTTTCATAATATAAATTTCTATTTGGGATACATTTTTTTTTAGATTTAGATTGTTATCTGTTTCTGAGCATTCTTATACTTCATACTTAAACCTATCAACTCTAGAATTTATTTCGCTTAAATCTGGTACCTTTAATAATAATGGTTTACTCTCTATACCCGAATATTTTGTTAACTCATTTAACTACTTTAATTTTTTTGGTGGAAGAGAACATTTAAAAATATATACTAATGTTTTATATAATTCTAAAAAAGCTTATTTTTTTGGAAACTATTGATTAAAATTCCTGAATTTTAATTCCTTTTAGCATCTAAAACGCTCTCTTTTTCATATTCGAAAGTACATGCGTTCCCCAGTGTATATCAGTGTTTGTGATAAACTTAAATTTCCGTGGTAATTATATAGTCCTTTTTAACACTAGAGATAATCTATAAACGATTTAACGTATGAATTTATTTTTTTTTACATTTATTTATTATCAAAATTAATTTTTTTTTCACCCATAGGTTCAATAATAGAACTGTTAAACACATTTTGTACTTTAATAGAAAATGTTTAAACCTTAAATAGAACCAAAAATGTTTAATCTAAATATATTTACCAGTTTTACATAATAAAAATAATAACTATCGACTTTCTACTTGTGTTAGAGAAAGTAAGCATTTTTAACGATGATACTATGATTTATAATATCAAAAAAAAGGTGAATTGTACAAATATTTTATATATATGAAATTCAGTATGCTATTTTTGGATGAAAATATGGGTTTTATGTCCATGGCGGTTCAGAACCAAGCCAATGCCATGGCAATGTGAAGGCAACGCAGTTTGCGAGTCATAAAAGAGGAAACCGGAGCTCCCATATTGAACTCAAATACCGCAACCAACAAAATGGAAGACTTGGCAGAGGCGAAAGATGTTCTTATTTCCTTTGATTCATGACCAAAAAATTCTTCTGACAGAAAAACCTTGTATCTTTGCACTTTCTATAAAGAAGCTTTATCCCTGTTTTGTTAACTATTTCATAAATAAAATATATATGAGTAGAATTTTCTTTAAAACTAATGTATATTTCTTAAGGAATATTTACAATAGATAAATTATTTTTAAAATACATTCTAAGATATTAATTTTCTTGTGAGTAATTTTATCTTTTGTATAACTTTCCTTTGAACTAAAAGTAAATATTCCATTAATTAAAATATTTATGTATTATTTAAATATAACATTTTTGTTTATTTAATTCAATGATTTTAATTAAAGCGCACTCACTTACCGTATTGCATTCGCGCGGGTGTGACGGTACAAGCGGCCACTTTAAATATTATTCATTTATTTAATTCAATCGCTCACCTGTAAAGTTACAGTATAATAGACGACTACAGCAAACAAACGGCTTGGTCTAGTGGTGAACTGGTCATCGCAAATCAGCTAATTTCGAAAAGCGAGAGTTGTAAGGTTTAAATTCTAGTAAATATAGTTACTTTTATAAGGGTTTGTACACTAGATCGTGGATACCGATGATCTTTGGTAGTTGGATTTCAATTAACCACACATCTCATGAATGGTCGACCTGAAACTACACAACACTACACTTCATTTACATTCATACACATCATCCTCTGAAGTTATATCTTATGGTGATTCCGGAGGATAAGTATGGAGGAGTGCTAGTGCTACTCTAGCGCTCCTCGTGGTGAGAGGCGCTACAAATTACACACTGTATCCACTTAGTCGCTAATTTATTTAGAAATTTTTTTTGGGGTGGGTGTGCGATTTGGCAAAAGGTTTTTTTCTATAAATATTATTTTTTAATTGTTAACAACTATGCCTAAGAAAGCTAAGACCTTAAATAGACGAAGTCTCGAGAAACTAAGAGTCACCTTGCTATACCAGCTTTACCCCATTAACGTTTTAAGTTGGAAATTTAATGCCATCAGTGGTCCATATATAGAAGTAATCGACCAATTTTGTTGAAATTCAATCGAGTAGTTCTGGAGATATAAGGTGATTTAGGGTGTAACACCTAATACCGAATACAACCCACACGATTTTCCACAAAATATCCACCCGATTTTTTGTGGTTTTTGGGTTCGTTAGGTTTCAAAATGTAATGATCCGGCGAAAACCGCGTATAGCCAAATTAGACCGATTACCATATACTTTCACCTCTTTAGTTATAGCTCGGCTATAGCAATAAGCGGGAAAGTAAATTTATATATTCATAAGTATAATTCTTACTCAGCTTTGTGATCTAACTTATATTTCTTATCGCTTTGTTTTGAGAGAGGTAGAAAGAAATTAAAACTAGATCTAAATTAAACGAAAAATTTTGGCATGTATACCGTATCCCTAACGCTAAGCGTTCAATCATTAAGTAGTTTTTGTAGATACTTAATAGAAATTTTTCTACTAATTATTAATCCCAAAATTATTTGACCACTGATTAACTTAAAGATTAATTTATCGTTATTAAAATTTCAATTCATCTTGCTACAATGTAACAAAAAAAAATTTTTTCTTTCTAGTTTCCTATTCTTACATGCTCTTCTACTTTTTTCTTCCTATGATCCGCTTTTTCTCTTGATATTTGAGTTTTGTTTTAATCTACGGTGTTTTTATTTTTAATTAATTTTTTCAATTTTAAAATTTCTTAGATTACAAAAACTGTTCATTAATTTTCCTTTTTAACTTTTATTTCTATTACTTCTAAGAATCATAAAAATATATACTATAACTAAATGTATTTTAACGTTTTAAAATTATAATTTCTAACTTTTATTTGTGTTGATACCTTCTTCTCTGCTGGCAAAAAATATTATTAATCTCTATTCTACTACCGTTCGTAGTAATATTATAAAACAATAATAATGTTTTTCGCCAGAAAGAAGTTGAAGCAAAAGGATTTGAAGAAGAAGCAAAAGAACTTTTTTTTGCAATCTGTCTTCAACATTCTAGTAAAAATTTACTTTTTTATTATTTTTTTTATTGCTTTTATGACCTCATAGGATCATTTTAGTTCAATTTCTTGGCCAATCCATTCTGTAATCGGTTCTGCCTCTTCCCAAATCGTGTGGTTGTTTTATTCTTGCTTCCTTTCTTTTTGCTCAAATCTTCTTGAAGCGTTCTGATTTTTGGCCCCTGTTCTGGTCTGAATACATCTTGTTGGATTTATTTTTGATTTTAGATTCAAATTTTATTATTAGTTTTAATTAGTTTGTCGTATTTTTCAGGTTTTGTGATTAGATCTTCTTTGAAGATTCTCAACTTCTCCATATCCTTTCGAACTTCCCCTATCTATTTTAGTTTTGTTCCTCTTTCCCAGTATAAGTTAATTATTTGATTTGCAAATCTGGTGTTTTCTGCTCTAAGTAGGTGCTCCATGAATGAAATTCTTTTTTTCCTGAAGAAATTTGTTAATCGGGTTATTATTATTATTAACCTAAATAATATAAATTTGTTTTACTTTATTTTCGGTTATCTTTTGGAATTATTTAATATTTTTTAAAAGATATTAATTATACTTTAATCTTTTGATTTCTTTTTTGATAATTTTTTTAATTGCTTATTTATTTGATAACGAAAATGCTAAATAAATTATTAAGAATTTACTACATAAAATAAATTTTAAATTAAAAATAATTTTCTTCGACCTAATAATATTCTACTATTTTTATACTTATGTATTTGTATTCTATATAACTTACATATATACAATTAGTAAAAGGATAGCATGTTTATCAATAATAATAGCCCCAAAATTAATTATCCTATAATAAGTCCTGACAAAATAAGAGAAAAAAATATTTTAAAAAAGATCAAATAAATACAAAAGTATCTATTCGTAATTACTATATAAATCTTTAAAGAAAAAAAACCCCTAAAAAAATACGAGGGAAAAGAAACTTTAGTAGAAGGTCTGTGGAGATTTTGTGCCAAGTATTTGATGGATGATGCCTTCCCTTTTGTTTGCTTAACGTCTTTCCGTTTTGTAACAACAAACATGACTACTACACATGTAACTATTGAAGGTTCTTAGATATACAGTAATTTGTTTCTTTGTGTTAATTTTTCTTATAAATTTACATTTAATAACCCTTTTATTTACCTTTTTAAGGTCGAATTAATATTTCTATTGATAATATAATATTGTAATTTGAAAAGTTGCCTAATTTAAGAAAGCGCGCTCAATTTTATATAGATTAAATCTCTCTTAAATCAACATATTAGTTATGAATATTTATTTACATTTATGAAATATATGTGTAGTTCCATATTCTGAGAACTTTAACTTGATATCACTTTAGTACTTTCGTAGATTTTTTCTTAGCATTTCATGTTTTTTAGTCTATTAGATTATTTTATACAACCAGAGTTTTTTATAAGCTTTCCTAAATTTTAAATTAAAAAAAAATTAAGAAAAGCCGGTGAATAAAGTAATCTTAAAAGAAATACAATTGATATCAGAAAAAACTAGGTAAGAAAATATTTTTTTTTGAAGTTGAATTTTTTTGGCACGTTGTGCCGTAGACTTTTGTAATAGACTTTTGCAAGGAGTATAAATATCTAACTCGTAATAAAAAATCGTCACGAGACGCTAAGCATATATGTAGGAGCATATATATAGGAGATATGTGTAGGAGAGCATATATATATATATATATATAGAGAGAGAGAGAGAGAGGAAAGCATAAATAAATGAAACAATAATTTATACATATATGCGTATAATATATATACAGAATGAGAGGTGGGGGAAAAAAAATCGATGATCCGCCGGTGATCACAATACACTTCTATTTCTTTCTTTCTGTATACTTACGCATATGCGCATGTACGTTTACATCAATAACAGTAAAGAAAGACGATGATTCCACTTGTCTTTCTTTCTCCCGCTCTTTTTCTCTCTTTCTGCAAATCAGTACCCACATACGTACATTAATACAGAATAGAAAGACCGTTGAAGTTATCCGGGCCGTGTAGCTTTGTAGATATGGTTGTGTATACCTATACGTATTAAAATGTTTGTTAAGTTGTTTATATAAAATTAATTTTAAAATCAATTTAATTTTTATTATCAAATTATTTAATTAACCATTACACTATATTATAAATAGATTTCTTACTTAGTCTATTAAGTCCTTTTAAATTAATAATCACATAATTAGAATAAGCAATAGAATCATATATAATTATTAACCAATGATCGATACTCATTGTTTTAAGTTTTCACTTCTATTGGCCAGTCCTGCGACTGGCTATTTTTTTTTTTTTTAACATTTTACGTTATTTAGATCGAGCCAAATTAAGAATCATTAAACAGGTGATAATCGCTTATTTTTGTTTTTTAGTGAACTTAAAAAATTGCTACAGTTCATTAAAGTCAGTTTCATTTATTTTATTTGTTTTTTCCGTAATTTTATTAGTTCTTTCATTAACTATTCCTACTCTAAATTTTTTTTTATAATTTTGTCTTAAAAACAATTGCAAAAATTGCTGTAAACCTTTTTATGCATATTTAAAAATAAACAAATGTTCAACTAAATTTATAAATCCATAAACCAGTTTAAGATTGCCAACTGGCAATAAATCTGTTCATTGTTGTTACTTAGTATGTAACTTGAAAATTTGTTCTACTTAAGATTGAAAATGTATGAGTTTTCTTTATATATAATTATTGCTTTAAATAATTATATTTACTATTCAGGTTGTCTCTTACTTTCCTTTTACCAGCAAATACTCATAAATGATAAATTCTGAATTACAATTACTATATTTTTATTTTAGTATATGTGTTTGTATGTATTATGCTTAAACGCATAATACACCTTATCTCTCGTTTGGTTAAATAAGAATGCTTCGTTAAAATTTAGATGAAAATCTTACACTACAAAAATTATAAATAAGTAATTAAAAGTAAATGAAAGCCCTATTTGCTAGTTTATTCTTTCTTCTTCAGAATTTACTTTTCCATTATGAATTCGAAGTAAATTACTGAACTGTGCTTGATGAACGGTTGTTCATTGTTTTCGTGGGACTTTTGTATTAAAATTTAATATTTTTCCGATGGTGTAAGAAAGTTTTTCAGCTATCTATTTACTACAGATTCTTGAAATTTGAGAGGTAAATAAAAAAAAAATCTATTCATCTTTTGTGTAACGTAGTTTGAAATTCATTGTCTATTTCATAAGCAAATTTTATGAACAAAGTAACATAATTGTTACTTTTTTATAAAAAAAAAAAAACACATGAATTGAACGCAAACCCGTTGCAAAGAATTCAAATCCGATGAAACAATTCCTTTACGTTGACAGAAAATTCTTATTAATTCGTTACTCATAAATTAATTTGTAACTTATCAAGGACTTTATTTTGACATCAGTTGCTAAGACCATTAGACTTGTATCTTGAAATCTTACAACACAGTCATGACCAAAAGCTACGAAAGTATAACACTAATGAAGCTATAATTACCTCTCTGGACATTGAAAAATAAATATAAAACATCTTGCAATGATTGCTACTCTCCTTTTAATTATTTCTTATGACACGTGGGATAAACATCAGGGTAGGGATTCTACCATCCTCTCCTCCAATGAGAATTATAATTGAATATTATTGAGAAAATATCATCAAATAAAATCTTATTTTGGCATTCATCAATTTATGAAAACTATTTGATAGTTTGGAATACATTATGTTTTTCAGAAAAATTAGGATATTGTTTTATTTTGTGCCCAAATAGATTTTTTAATGAGGCGTAAGAGATCAATTAACCTATCTCTTTCTCTTGTATGCCCACCACAGATATTTTTTTTTTTTACTTGGGAATGGATAGAAGATCATTCGGAGTTATCCTTCAGTAATGAAATAATTGACTGCTGTACTCTTTCTTACAAGACTCTCTCTTTTTCTGTTTAGTCTCCGAAACTACCGTAAGGTTACATCATCATCTGATGATGTAATCATCAGATGATGAATGAGGATGATATGTATGAATGTGAATAAAGTGGTAGTCTTGTACAATCTGAGGTCGACCACTCCTGAAAAGTGTGGTTAATTGAAACCCAACCACCAAATAACACCAGGATCCACGATATAGTATTCAAATCCGTATAAGAGTTATATCCGTATAGTATTCAAATCCGTATAAATCAGTATAAGAGTACCTTTAACTAGGATTTGATCCGTAGAACTCTCGACTTCAAAATCAGCTGATTTGTGATGTACGGACTAGTCTAGTTAACCACTAAACCAGCCCGGTGGGCTTTTCCTACAAGAATTCTTTCTTTATCTGTTTAGCCTCCGGAACTACCGTAAGGTATTACTTCAGAGGATGAATGAGGATGATGTGTATG
>JAAAKQ030474392.1:4792-23153 GCA_010016005.3 Zanna intricata | reverse complement strand
TGTGTGTGTGTTTGTTTAACGGTTGTACTGAAGAAATGATTTGCTTTTTTTACTACGATAATTTATTTGTGTTTTATTGTACTAACGAGTTTTTTTTTTTTTTTCTTTTACTTATTAGATGTTTTGCTAATGTAAACGATTAATGTAATCTTTTCTCATTTTTGTTGCCGAAATAACTTATTTTTAATATATAATTGTTCTTCACCAATTATTTCTTAAATGAGATTATAAAGCCAACGTATATTTCTGATTTGTTCTAAAAGATTTTTAATGTTTCTTGCGTATATAAAGCGCCTCCTGAGAATCTCTAGTAACGATGTACATTACTCGTTATGTCATTAATAGATAATAAAATCAGTAAAATATACTAGGTCCTATTGCTATGACTAAAGTATACCGATAACCTGGAAAGTTGTTGTAACACGTTACCGTAATACCACAACTAAAAGACTTTAGCTCTGGGTGTGCGAAATTAGTTTTTTGTTCTCTTCGTAGATTCCTCAGTCTTTGTGATCATTTCAGTATGCCTCTACGTAATTTCATCTGAGAAATTAACAGAGATTCACTAGGTGAGGTTGCACCAAACATTTCAGCAAACGTGTTTATTTTCGTTTACTGATATTTCGTTTACGGACCCTTTTTCCGGTTTACTTTAGAATTACAATAAATTTAAATTTATACTCTAGCAAATTTAGATTTGACGTAAAACAAGTAAAAATAATAAATCGCTTAGTTTTGGAACGCTTATTTTTTCACGTAGTTGAAGAAATAGTTGATATAGAACACAAGACGATCAAGATATGTTTTTACGTTAAGTTTTTTTATGCGGCTGAAATTTATAAAAATGTTATTACAGTCTCTGTTGGCTATCCTACATTGCTTTTTAGCTTTATTTTGTGTATTATTTATTAATCTTCCTTAATTTTTTTTTTTTTTTTTTTACAGGTACGTACGAAATCCAGAATAGAGTTGTTTGGATTTTAAAAACAAAAGTACATATCAAATATAGTACTGTAACATTACACGTTTATATTACTTTTTAAATTCGTTATGCATTTTAATCGTAAGTAAAATATCTGTTATTTTTTTTAATATATGTTAAAATATCAGGGTGGTGTTGAAATTTCCGTATTTTAGATAAAAATGATAATTTACTAGAAAAATACTTCCCGGTTAGTTTCGATAGTTTCCATATAAAGCAGCGGTATTATGTTGCTAATATGGTACGGCGACTAAGTAGCAGGAAGCTCAGATATAAATAGAGATTAATTACACACGCGATAACTTATTAGCAGTTCAAGGTGGACGGTCGCGCCGATGTTTGAGTTTAAATTTCTTGACATTGTAGTTATCCTACCTACATGTACTCGCTTGCTTACCTGTTGAACGTCCTTGTGTAATTTACTGGCTTCGAGTCGACTTCGAAAAAGTATATGTATAGTCAGGAAGTAAATTTATTATGCTGGCGCATACGATTTCATGTTCGTATTCGTGTAAAATCTTAGCGGAAACCAACATTATTAATCGTTATTGTATTTTCATGATATATATATATATATTATTTGAGTTGTATTATTTTACAGATGACGTGTATGGTTTATTACATTCGTGCGTTATTTTCTAGGACTGTTTCGTTGTAATACTTCATAATTTTGTTAAGGAACCAGCTTACTACGGAGAGATCATTCGCTGCCATATTTAAAGAGCTTTTGAAGGTGGTCAGTGGAGTTCCGTAGATTCGCTGATATGAACTTAATTTTACATCGTGGGCAAAAAAGGAAAAATATTGCATGACCGTTCTAGGAGATGTTTTTTCTTTAATAAGAAATCATCGCGAACAAATAACCTAATTATTTATTTTTACTTGCGATTAGTTTATGTATTCGTAGCTTGCATTTAAGAAAAACAATTTGGGGGGAAAAAATGCCGTTACAGACCCCTATACCTTCGTATAAAAAAAAAATCGTTATATCTTTATATATCATTTTTTTTGTCTGTTTTTACTGAGATTTAAGTTTTCTTGTGAAAGGAAAAGTGTTCCGTAACGTCAGTCCAGCTATAATTTTACGTCGACGGGACATTAACGCATCCTGTTATCCCGTACTAACGTAAAACGCGTTGTCCTTAAAAGTTGTGATCTACTACCTATTGTAACTTTTAAAAAACTATTATACGTAGTGATTTGTGAAGAATGTTTATTATTACATTTTCTGGAACCGTGCTATCGGTGAAAAAAAAATAAAGTTTTCATAAACGTAGGTTGGGTAACTCCTTCGGCAGCGAGTGTCGGCTGGCGAAAATTTTGCCCTATTTCTGCTCTTTTCTTTAAATTAAGCCGAATTGTAATTCTTGTGACCTAAATTAAGGGGTAAATGTAGATGTTTGTATTCGAAATCTTACCTGAAAAAATAAACCCCAGAACTGAATTTGTAATAGTTTTGGAGAACTACGGGATAAAAGACAAGGATTGAAAAATAAAAAACCTTTTCTTTTTTTGGTTGACGTAAAATAACTGTTGAACGGGTAATAAACACAAAAACGTTTAAACAAACTTGAGAAAATTTGATTCTAAGTAAAACGGTACGAGTAAAGTCGAGAGAAAGTAAATACGAACGTAGAATTTCGATGTTTATTAAAAATAAATCAAAACTGGATAGATTTTAAAACAATTGAAATTTTTAATAACACAGAATTTAATATTTTAGGGTTAATATTAACCTCCTTTTTTTACATCGGTAAAACCGGCAGAACGTTTATCATAGTTTATAAATAATAAAGACGATCAACGCCCTTCAATGAGTAAGCTTACCTTGCCCCTTAACTAAGTTTCATATTAAATTGGCAACTGTAAAAAGCCTCAAACCATAAGTGAAGAGCTTATTTTGCCAGCTGCAATTGAAATTGTAGTAACCATGTTTGGAGATAATTTTGCTTAACGATTGCAGTTCATACCTTTATCAAATGACACTGCCCGTCGAATAGGTGACATAGCTGAAGGTATGTCACCATAGCTGAAGGCATCAGTTTTTCGGGAAATTGCGTGACAAATTTTTTTCAATTCATGTTGATGAGGCATCAGGTAGCAATAAAGATGCTTATTTCATTTCTTATGTTCGATTTTGTAATTGTATGTCACCAGTAGATGAACTACTTTTACTGTAAGACAGTAGAAATCGAAGCAACAGCACTCTTAGTATTTGCTATCTTAAATGATTTTATAAACGAGGCAAATATAGAGTGGAAAAATTGTTTATAAATTAAGAGATGAAATCCCCCATTTTTCTAGAAGACGAAAACCGACCGGAAGCTGAGAAGTTTCGAGATTGTTTATTTGTGATGGAATTGAGCTACTTCGTCGACATATTCGAGAAATTTGATACCTTGAATCTTCTATTCCACGGAGCAATTAAAATAGCCGTATGTTGGATACGAGTGATAAACTTAATGCTTTTTGTAGAAAATTGTAATTCTGCAGCAGAAATTTAAAGCAAAAAACCTAGAAATGTTTGCAAATGTGATGAATGTGTTACAACTTACAAGGCTGAAGAACATGTGAAAGTTGTTTTTGTAATCGTCTAGCCGTGCTGGCAAAGAATTCTAAAAAGTAATTTCTTACTGACTACAAGTTAACAAGTTACGAGTGGATTAGGGATTGATTTTAAAATACCCCTGAAGGGCTCTCAACTGCCGAAGAAGAAATTTTTATACAGTAATTGGTGAGATCAAGACACTTCAGTGATAAATCGCTCTGAAATTTGGCGAGGTGGATAAAGAGTGTTCTGCACTGAAAACAAGAGCATTTTGTTTATTATTACCATTTTCAATAACTTACCTATTTGTCTATTGCCGATATTAAACCTTCCTTCGAAAAACTTTGCTCTGAAAGACAAACTCAAGGGAGTCTCTATTAATTATTAAACTTGTTTTTAATTTATATTGATAAGTTAATTTATTGATACATGTGCAGTACTGATACAATCCTATTTATTGTTGTGTATTATATCGGTGTGTTTATTTTTTAATATTTATTATGTAGATTGTAGGTTGTTTCCTTCCTTTCAGTAAATGAATAAATTTTTTAAATATTTTCTATTCAGTTTGCTCGCGCTCCCCATTTAGTGTTATCACGCCCTCCTGGTGAGGGGGGGGCGTGCCCTACAGGTTGAGAAACACTAGTCTACACAAAAAAATTGTTGGACGATTAAATTTTTTTCAGATCCGTTGAATAGTGTTTGATCTTCGAGATTATTACATAAGTTGACAAAAGATTTTGTACAAGCGACTTCTATCAGATGGAGTATATAGTCGTCACTGTGTGGCGGTGGTCTGTAAGCGTTCGGACCCGTTAGTTGCCGTAGTCCCCGGTCAAATGGGGGACCCGTAAGCATTTTCATCGCTTGTTCGTGTAAAGAATAAATTTTCGCTATGTCAGGTTTTGTCATTAATTAGTATTCAACTACCGAACGGCGAGCGGTAGGCGGCATGGAAGAAGAGTCTATAGAATAAATATATTCGCTAGCCTCTACCTAACTTCGGTACGGGAAGCCAGCTACCATTAATCTTCCGCGCCACCCTGAATCATTCGATGGAAATAAATAAATATAATTATTTTATAAATAAAATATCAATTTTATTTTTTTTTGTTTTGCTGATCTGTGCGAGAGTCTTGTACACGGATTTGTTTTATCTAAAGACGAAGTGAAGTTTTGAGTAATAGTTAATATATTTCAGGTTGTGGTTTTCTTTAAATTTTTATTTAATTTTGTGGCGTTTTATTTTTTTAGTATATGTTAGATCTTTATGATATCATGAATTTTTACGACTAGTATTTTTTATCTTCGTAGTCTAAACTTATAAATCATTTGTACAATTTACATTTCACCCTTCTGTCGTCATCATCGATGTAAGTGTAGATATGACATGTTCGAATTTGAATTTCGATAGTTAAAAATGTTAATTTAAAGAGTTAAATAATATCGTTACAGTCGATTTTGGTATTTTAATTCAATTATCGGATCCGAATATCATGAAGTCAAAACCTTATTTATGTATCCCGACCGAAAAGATATGAATTCATTAAATAAGAATAAATTTTTATTAATTCCGGGCGCATATTTTTGTTTACGCGACCTTCTTTTTTTACTGTTACAAATGTAAAACACTCGAGTTAGAAGAGTTTAGCAGTTGTTTCCTTCGAAAGAAATGATGGTTTAGTAGTTTAGTAGTAGTAAGTCATTAGTAGTAATGATGGTTTGTGTACCGAGTGAAGGCACCACTAGTAGGGCTAAATGTCGTCTGTATTTCAGTAGTTTTCGCATTCGTTATGTAAAAGTTCATTTGAAAAAAAAATCGTAAATCGCTATCGTGCGTGATTGGTGTCAAATCATCTTCATTACGGCACCTTAATATGTATACATGCATGCGCACGCATTGAGGATTTATTTTTAAAAGTAAAACTACAGCTAACCGAAAATTGTACTATCCCAGAGCTAAATAATCTACCTCTCGGAAATGTATGTTGTCTCTTCTATTTTGTTTTTTTATCGCTAATAAAAATAATTAAAACTCATCTCGGCTGATTCCTTTTAAATAATCTATGATTTAGTTGAAATTCATACCGATTTAAAGTCTGATAGGCAAATATGGTCTTTGTGATTGTAACGAATTAATCTTCGTTTGTTTTAAGTTTGTTTTCCTGCTTACGATCGATAAAAATTTAATTCTTATCATTAGTAATTTAGCATTCCATACAGTGCAACCTTTTTTTTTATTTTTGTACCTGTAGCTGGATTCCTAGCCACACTTCTTTTTTTTGTTTATGTATTTTAAAAATTATAAACTCCTGTGGGATCTAGCCAAAGGTCAAATTTGGGTACCAACCGAGTCTATAAGCTTGCCAAAATACTTTTATGACCGGTTTTCAGTGAAATTAAAATTTGTTCGATAGGAATTCCAAAAATATATACCAGTTTCTCAATACTTGGTATAACTATCGGCAAGTTGGCACAAAAAAGTATTAGCATTCAGCTACCATTTGTCACGGTACTAGACCGGCTGAAAACATTGTCAGTTTAATATAGATGATATTTATAACTAAAAATACATACAAAACTATTTAATTAAAACTAGTTTAGTATCCCAATTAATATCTTTATTTTAAAGTACTTCAATTTTTCTACCCAATTTATTTCTGTAACTCGAAAATTCCGAAGTTTCTCGTTAGATTCTAAAGAGTTCGTATCCGATTCTGAATTCTCATTTGTCACAAAATTGTCGATTTGCACATCATATAAAATTTCATCTTCAGTGTATTTTTTTTCAACGTTGCTAAAATGCTCGCAGATACCGGCTTCGGGCTTCAGATAATTTATGAAATTTCTCTTCACCTAACTTAAGAACGTCGGACACATTAAAAGTTGTATTTCTTTTTGCTATTTGCCCTTTCACTTGACTTGATTTTCGAAAATGTCATCTATTAGATTTTTCTTTTGATCTTCTTTGTGTAATTTTATATCATATAATTCAGTCTTCGTCATAGCAGGAGAACAGTTAATTCATTGTACGGCTAACCATGTTATCAAATCGCTCTTTAAATTTGGCTGCTTTTGTTGCAGAACGTTGTGATGCGATACGTTATCTAGTGCAATGACGGACCGAGTTGGTAAGTTGGAAAAACACTTCTCCCGTGACCGTTTAGTGTACTTTCCGGAATCCATCGATTTGTGATAATCTCCTTTCTTATTTGACTCAAGCATTTTTAATGAATTCATTATTACAGTCTGCATAATAGTGAGCCCTTGAATACTGGTGTTTTCAGTCCTTCATGAAGATTTGTGGTGTCGCATGACTACTATGAATGTAGTTATGTACAGTTAAAAACTTGCTATGTACAGTTATCATCTGTGTTTATAATCGGGTTTTCCTTCTTAGCGAAACGGAAATTTGTGGTAGAAATCTCATTCTTTGCATTTTAATGTCATCCCGTTCTATCAGTATTTTCCAGTTAACTTCTGTTTTTTTTTCCATCTAAATCCCATTTTACGTAATATTATCCTTAAAGAGCTTTCACTCACTTCGAAATTAACTTCACATTCGCGAGCTTTTTACATGATTCCCTTCACAGAAGGAACGCATCTTTCGGTTAAATAAAATTTATTAAAACGTCTCAAAACATCCGTGTCAAACAAATCTAAATTGCACAAAGCACTGGGGCGATTTACACTTTTTCTCGGCGAAACGAACACGGATAGCTTCTTTTCATTTTATTTCGCTTTTGCTTTAATTCTTTGGACGGTTTGTTTTTATACTTTCTCGCAGTTCATAAATAGCACATTAGTCGTGAATGTTTCTATTATTATTAGTTGCCATATAACAGGAAGTAGACCTAGATCACATCTAATAATGCAAAATAACATTCAATAATTAAATACGCTACAAGTATATGAATCCTGTTTTTTATATATTACATACCACAAAAGACAAAATGATAAAGTTTTTAGTTCGCTTGTAACAGAGACCAATGCACGTAAAGTGCTACTGCATAGGCTTTCAGTTATTGCGTCAACATATGTGCCGGCGAGTTAAGTTTGATAAACAAGCGATTGCATAAAGATTTGTTTTTTTTTTTTTTATAATTATTTACTATTAGTAGTTGCAAATTGCAGAAATGTTCAGATTAATTAGTACGTATCATATTTATGCGGTGTTTCATTTTTAATACATGCATATATGTGAATGTCAAGACTTTATTGTATCTGTATCGTGTAAATTGCCTGCTAATATCATGATCTCTTTCTTCTCTTCTGTCTGTGTGTGTGTGTTCATATTATTGTTTTATTATTATTCCATTGCATTTTATTTATTGGTTATTAACGACCTAGTTACAGTTATAAAGTTTAGAAATTGGACGAACTGCCAGTAGTAAACCAGTTTTTATTTTTTTAATATTATGTAAAACTATATATATAATAAAATACAACCTTTCTTATTTATTTAATCGTCGTTTACAATTGCTTTAAAAATGATAATTGTCCTTCCTACAATTATGTAAGGAAAAAAGAAACCGTAAAACTATAAAATCGAAAGGAACTGTGCCAAACGAATTTAAAGGAATCTAACTGTGAGTATTTATTTTGCGATCATCTTTTAAATTTACAAATTCTTGTTTTATTTGTTTGTTTGTTTGTTGTCGGTAATTGTTACACAGTGGAATATTTTTGTTTGGCTTACGGTTAAAAATATGATAAAATGTACGTAAGGTATTAAATTTAATGACGCAGGTAATAAACTGAAGCTGCGCAATCGCTTGGCTGTGATCCTGTTTTAGAAATGTCATGCCGTTAGATGTTCACACCAGACAATGCGTATTAGATTGTGTATTAAGTAAATACTTCACAGGTAGATATTTTATGCGGCACACGGTCGGCTTGTTCATTAATTGTTATTTATTTGGTTCGTAATGCTTTATATTATCGCCTGTTTGCCAGAAATTTAAATTATTTTGCTTTTATTTTTAGCCTCGTACATGCTATGTCGAAAAGAAACAAATTTTGTTTTATTATTTAAGTCCATTAAGGATATTTTGGATTAGAGATATTTTGAGTATTTTGTTGAGAATGACAAAATGTTTTAAAATGTCCCCTTTATATAACTTTTTCATCCTTCAGGATTATTGATCAATCATTAAACCGAAAACATTGTCCCCAAAGAGGTCCACAGGCCACCATACACAGCTTGCTTGTTGAATACGGTGAACCATCACTTTGGGACAGACGGGACCAACTTTTAGTATCGTATTTTGCCCGTCTCAAAGGGCAACTAAATCACCCTGCATTTTACTCGGTTATTGGAAATCCTAATTTAGGCAAATATGAAAACCATCCACGTTGTACTGCTCCTGTAGGTATCCGTACTTTTCGTCTACTGGACCTTATAAATGTTGGCACTCCTTCCATTTTTCCAGAATACCCGTGCTCGTATCCTCCGTGGAGAATCAATCTTCTAAATTTCATATTTGACCTAATGACTTACAATAAAGGATCAACTCTACCTATTGTTTTCCAGCAAATGTTTTAACATATTCTGTCCAAGACAAACGCCGACGTAATAAATAAGGCTCTGAATATCATAAACCCTATTTATCAGAATATCCTTATTTGCTGCAACTCGTGCAGTGCTCTCCAAGCCCTAAAATATTTCTATTCCAAACATCCTATCGTCATAGAAATCTATAACGCAATCGCTGAATTGAACCACTGCAACACACAAGTGAGATTCTGTTGGATCCCTAGCCACGTGGGATTCCAGGAAATGAACGTGCAGATTCCTCAGCTAAGACGTATGTAGTCAACTATCCTTTACTATCCGTATTTTACTACATGCGACTTTATAAACTATATAAAACTTCGCGCAAAGTGGTAAGATGACTGGACGGCTGCTGTTGATAAGAAACTGCGGTATGTTAAAGATTCTGTGTTGCCATGGGATTCCTCATCTAGAAAAACTCGTGAGGAAGTGGTCCTTTGTCGATTGCGGATAGGACATATGAGAGCCACTCACTAGTATTTTGACAGGAGAGAATGCACCGCTGTAAGATGCGACTGCCGCTTAACTGTGCATCATATTTTGTTAGACTGCATATGTTATGCGGCTTAGTGCAAATTTAAGTTACCAGAAAGCATTCGCCACATTCTTGGAAATTACCAGAATATTATAGACCGGGTTCTTCTATTCCTGCGATATATAAGTATTTTTAATAAAATTAATTTTTTTATAGTGTTTTTTTTGTTATCTGTTAAGGGGCCTTTTACACCCCTTACAGATATTTAATGAAATTGTGTGTTAGTTTTAAGTTTTAGTATATTATGTGTGGTATTAGTTTTAAGTTTCAGTATTTTAACTATGATTTAGTTTTAACATTTTTAAATTTTATTCTAGTTTTAGTTTTAAAAACTGTAGTTTTATCTGTGACATTAGTTGTAAGTTTTTTAATAAAAGTAGTTTTAAGTTTTTTTTTATTTTTATTTGATAATAATAATTTTATTCCGGGCGATGATAACGTGGATACGTTTTTCGCCCACAAAAAACACCCACAGCTGAACCCTTTAGTACAAGTCCCCAAATTGTTTACATTTGCTGAGCGTATGTTCTACTCTCACGGAACATAAATCGACGATAACGGGATCAAGGTAAAGTAAAAGGTTAGGGGATAAGAAAGGACATCGTAGATAAACAAATATTTATAAGCAAAATATCGAAAGGGTAGCTTCAAGGCCCCATCTGACTTGTCTATTCCTCCTTCAAACCTTCAAATGATTACGGTACTCCAACCGAGATGAGATCACCACGCCATTGTTGAACTTAATATCTGTATTTTTACCGGCTGAAAATACGGTCTTTTATATATATATATATATATGTATTGGACCGATAAATCCTTAAGGTATTTCATAAATACGAATAGTCGAGATAGATAAAGTCTTGTGTCGCACAATTCGCTTAAGATTTAATTGACTAATGCTTTTGTGTCTTTCCTGTATTTTCCTATCGTATCCAGTAAGGTTTGATAAACCCTTGGCTCGGGATCTCATCGAACGGTTTATTATTACATTGGTTATTTTGAGGCAGGGCAAGAATTTTCCGTAGGAAGATTTGAGCTTTTTCAGATAATCGATTAATACTTAAAAAATAAAAGCAAAATATCTCCTTGTGTATTTGAGTATAACGAAAATCGTTGATTATTTATGTACGTGAACTGTTCCTATTCTGGATAAAGATATTTCGATGTTCCGAGAGATTTTGATCGGAATTAATGAAACTCCCTCCTGAGATAGATCTAATAAATTTGTTTTAAGGAATCGTTTGTCTCCCGCGGTGACTTTATGCTTCCCTCTATAACTATTCCGTTTTCTTTTCTTTCTGGTGATTTTGTACGGATTTTTTTCAGACGTAACATATACGTGAAGTATCCAATAAGTCCAGCAATAAAGCTGTCACCTAACGAGACGACCAAATTCTTAACTGATGATACGTCCAGCGTATCCGATATGAATTCATTTATCAATGATGTTCAAATAATAGTGTTTCGGATCCCATCTCGCTTGATTCTCTCCCCCCTCTCGCTTGATTCTCCCCCCCTCTCTCTCTCCCTCTCTCCCTCCCTCCCTCCCTCTCGCTAAACACAGCTTTATACTTAACCCGCGACGACTTCGCTTACATCTTTTCACTAACACGACTAAAAAGCAAATGACACGAGACTGCGCCTAGAACGGCTACAGTGCAAGTCTGGACCTCTCTAAACGCGCTCTAACTTGTAATCGGGTCTTTTATGATCCGTTCCACGTCTCAAAACTTTTCTAGTAATGCCCTTTGTACGTAGGGCGATAAACAGCCATTTCAACCTTCTTTCTTGTCAGTAAAACTACAAAGTTTATATAGAAATTGCATATCAAAATTTTTTTTAAGATACTTATATTTTATTGTGGAATCAAAAAATATTAATATATTTTTAGGTACTTTTATTATCTAAATATACCTTTTGTACCTAAAGTTTTTGTGGTTGGCTTGTAAATTAAATCTGCCAGATAATTATGTATGTAGTAGCACAAATTAAGTCTCGTGTACGTGATGATTTTCTTCTTCTTTTTTTTTAAGTCGGTTTCAGTTTTTGAAAACGACGAGATATTCAGGATAAGTTGAGTAAATTTAACTTTTCTGTAACTATTTTTAACCGTGTTTTACCTTAAAAAGATTTATTCACGTTTTTACCCGTATCATTGTCGTCCCCTCTCTTATCCGCTTCCCGCTTTACTTACTCTTGCGTATTTATGCGCAAGTAAAACTATTAAAGTAATCAATTATTAATTTAACAAAAGAAAGAAAACTCTTATTCTACAATTATACAAAAATCGTTTGTTTTAAGATCGTTTTTTGCGTTAATGGGAATTTTTAATATATTTTTTATTTAACGGTGAGAGTATTGGCGGTAGGTGTTTTTATTTTTGTGAATATAATTTGATTAATATAGAAAAATTATAAATACGACTTAAGTATTACAAAGAACATTATTTGGTTTGAAGTTTTTTTTTTTTGTGTATTTTTAAAAAGATGTAAATATCTTATTTTCTTTTTCGTTCTTGGTTCTTGAAAAAGTAATCGTTTTTCTATTTTTGGAAATCTATAGTTTTGTTACTATCTATATATTGTTTACGTTTTCCTTACTGCATTGTGTAAACATTTTTTTTTAGAAAAAATTGAATAATGTAAATATTTTGAATAGTCTTGAGAAGTTTTGCGATAACGGTTTTACGTTGTACGTACATTAAGACATGGAAACGATGAGTTAGTTAGTACATGGAAACGATGAGTAGCGGAATAACAAATTAGTTATGATGAAGGGGAGGGTTATATTAACGTCTGCTTTTAGATTATTGGCTGGACATTTTCCAATTGAAAAAAAAAAGAGATGTATAAGGTTGTGTTACTGTTGCAAAATTTTATCTGTTGTGTTGAAGTTGTTCAATTGAAGTAGTATGTTACAGTGTTTTGTATTATTATGTTTATTCAACTCCATATTTACAATTATAGGAACTAATTAAAACAAGGAACATTAAAAATAATTCACGGTCGGTTGTAAATTTAAAAATAAATAACCTTGGTTATTTGTGTAGGTCATGTTTTTAAATTTTCCCTACTCTTTCTGTTATTTATTTAATTTTATCTGAATTAATTTTAAGCCGTTTTTATAAATATTTAAAGAAATGAAAGGAAAAATATTTTTCCTTTCTTTTTACTTTTCGATTTCCTTTTAAATCCTGTGATTTAAATATGTTAATCGAAGAAATTTTTTTTGTGAAAAAAAAAAACAGTAAATTTGAATTCTTTTTTTGTAATATAAGACAGTTTTCCCCGTGTAATTTTGATTGTTTTTATGAGGCAAATTAATAAAGTAAGGGCCGTTTAGTCATTAAAAAAAAAAATGAACTCGTGAGAAAAGGTTTTTACGTGAAGTTTTCGTTTATTTCATATCTACTTCACTTTTCTACATAATCGTCATTCAGTTCAAAGCAATCTTCATAACACTGCAGAAGTTTCTTTAATCCCTCTGCATAAAAGTTCACCGCCTGGGAATGGAACCGATTGACAGCAGTAGTTTTAAGTTCCTCGTCGTTTTCCAACCGTTGTCCACCAAGCCACTTATTCAATTGCAAGAAGAGAAAGTAGTAGCTAGGTGAAAGGTCGGAACTATATGGAAGGTGGTCAAAAAATTCCTAACGAAAATCTTGAATCTTCTTGGTTAAGGCAGCGTTGTGAAGGAGGATTATGCCGGACGACAATTTTCAGCGTCGTCGATTTCTCGATCGTACATCTCGGTTTGGTGAGCGTTTCGCAGTAGACGTCAGTTGTAATTATTGATCCGCGTTCCATGAAATCAACCAAAATGACGCCCTTTTCGTCAGTCTGAATACTGGGCCTACCATTCTGCTCATCGTCATAAACATTTGTGCGACCATTTTTAAAGTCTATACTTTAGCCACAAGTCCCGATGAATATCAGCAATTGAAGATTCCAAATTAGAATCGCAGCGCACACTTCACTACTGGCGGGAGAAACAAACGACTACGAAATAAAAAAATAAAAACGGTTACAATGGCTTCGTAAATAGCTGATAGATGGCCCCTGTATATGTGAAACTCCGCTAAAATTTAAATATAAGCCGATGGCCCTTACTTTATGAATATGCCTTGTAGCCCATAGTTATGTTTTGTGAATATTTTTTACTTGTTAAAGATGGGCATACATTAAGTTGCTTATTTATACTGTAGTAGAAGCAGTGTGATGTGTAATTGTTGGCGTTCGCTAGGTAAAGAAAACATTTGCCTTTAATGTACTGTTTTGATTATATTTTTTTCTATAAAATAACAGCTTTGAAATAGCATACGAAATTTGTTAATTTTAATTTATTTTTGATAGTTCGGAATATGGAAATGATTCTTGATTTTGTCATAGTCTAGTTAAAACTAGAGATGGATTTGGTTGGTTTTTGTTTCTAATTTTTTTTTTTTTTTTCCTTTTTTTTAACTGTTAGAAAAAAGGCTTTGATTGCTATGATATCTCGCATCCGAATAGATATATGAAAGATGATCGAGATGATTTTTAATTTAGAACTTTCTATATCTTTAAGTGTTTGCTTAACTTTTAGTTTTGTTGTTGCTTTACTTTTATATTATTCGTTGATAAATGGATGTAGATAGAAGGGATTGTCTACAAGTAATATTAATAACCGGTTGATAATACATAATACAACATACGTGAACACGTATGTTGTTTAGTTTGTACTTGGACAAATATGTACCTGTCTACTTGCTACCGAGCTAGATGGAGATCGCTTTGCTTCTCTTCTCGTTGCTTTGCGTGTTGTTGTCCTTGTAGGCTACGTATTATAACCGGATATACAGTGTTTTATGTGAGAGCTAAACCGCCTAGCCTTATACATATGGAGGTTGATTTGATTACAAATTGATTTTTTTTCTTTTCTTTTTAATTTTTAAAGGGCTCTGTACCAGTAGCATACAATCCGCCTCCTTGTCGCTATTTAAAGATTAAATTTTCAGTGAGTAGTTATTGCAAGTGCATGTTAACCTTCGTTTCTGATGGGTTAGTATTTCGTTTAGTTTTCTTTCTCTACACTAACCGTGTTCATATAAAAATACGGTATTAATTTTTTTGCTGGAATTAGTTTAATGATGATATATAAAGATGTAAGATCATTTTTAAAACCTGTATATTAAAAAAGAAAAAAAAAATTTGTATTAAAATACAAGCCGACATATTCATATACGTACGTATGTATAGTCTTCCGGAATTTTCCAAGGCTTTTTTTGTTTTTCGTTTGGAGAAGGTCATGAAACATTGAGATTTCCAAAAACCCTCACGCTGAAATTTTTTTAACGATAACCTTACTTTCAGTTTTCAACGGAAATATCCATTTTGACTAGTTTCGGCGTGACGTATGTATCTCCCATAACTCAAAAACGATTAGCCGTAAGATGCTGAAATTTTGAATTTAGGACAGTTAAAAACATCTAGTTGTGCACCTCCCCTTTTGATTGCAAATCCAAAAAATTTGGATTTTGAATATTTTCTTAACTGCCTCAATGAGCCCTCATTGAGAGCTTTTCAACGATATATCAAAAACTATACTAAATTTAATTTAGTACCGTTTTTTATTAATGAAATAAAATAAAGGCACATCGGTTCGAATCCGGACTTCATCTCCTTTTTTTAAATTTAAATATATTGATATTTATTAATCTGTTATTGTAAAAAAAAAAAAAAAAAAAAAAAAATGAAAATAAATAGTTATAAGTTATAGTTAATAAGTTATTAGTGAAGTAAAATTTTATGTACATTTAAAAATGTGTTAATTTTATAGGCGTATGTGGAAGTCTTGTAGTGTCCTTATCAAGTTTTATTTTTGATCTTTTGCTTCGTATAGCTATTGCCGGGAGAGTTAAAAGCCGCTTTCAAACTTAAATGGCGTGAATGAACGGAAGAGGTTATATTGTATTGTTTGACATCTCGCTTTAATTTACCGAAGAATGACTGCAAGATAGATGATGATACGTCATACGTATTTGTTGTATCATAATAAATATCTTTCAGATTAAAATTTATTTGTCTTAAATCTAGGTTATTTTCGTTTAAAAATAAAGTATTAACGAAATTTATTTTTGGGAGGATAATTCAATAGGTAATGTGTAATTCATTTTTCAAGTTCCTTTTAAAAGGAGCAAGATTATCATTTTTGCGTGTTATATCGTATCGTCGGAGTAGAGTTGAGTTAACGGTGCGAGCCACGTTTTAATTTTTTTTAAAGCTTGATATTACAGAAACATGTTGCCGTAAAACATCCTCTCTATCTCTATATATATATTTATAATTGATAGATAACAATAGAACAGTTATTGAAATCCTTCGGCCGTTGTAATAGTATATCTTTAAAGGCCTTTTTATTTTTCTATTCAGTATTATTAAGCTAAGAATGGAAAGAAGAAAAATAGAATTTTTTTATACCTGCAGAACGAATGGAACGTGTATCCTTTGGTATTTGTTTTCCGAGATGTTTTACGAATTCAGCCGATTTTCTTCTTACGTCGTAAGATTTGTTTTTTGAACCGCTATTCGATGTTCTTAGTTATCTACAAATATTTTCGAGAGGGGTACGAATTTTCCGTTAAAAATATCGTTTACTCTTATATTACGGGAACGTGTAAGAATGTTGCTATAACCTAGGATGTGGAAACGCTTGGAGAAATGAATTTATCGAAATCTACTGTTAATTTAATATTTAGTTTTTGTTTTTTCGATGTAAATATTGTATTCTAAAAATTGCTTCTCGACTACACACGCTGTCCGTCTCTTAGCTCGGTCGTTAGTATCTCTTGACTTTGATTACTTGTATATATAGAGCGATCTCCTTTCGAGGCCTCTTATCATTAAAAGTCATTGTGTACGCTTAAAAAGTAAGAAAATTAAATTTATTAACGTTATTATTTCGATACTTGTCTTTATAAATTATATAATTCATTTATATGTAAAACTAAACCTGTTTCTGCTGGTAATCTTATTTCACTTTTTCCTTTTAACTAAAGACTTGTCATCATGATTCGTCCTCCAAATATATATATATATAAAATCCCCCTTGCCACAATTATTTATTTATGTATCGTATATTTGTGTTTGTTTTATTTATTTCAGTCATCCGGTTGTTTTCTTTTCCCATTGTATTTCTTATAAAATTATTTCTTTCTTAATTTATTACAAGGCGACGGGTTTAAAGTTCATGTTGTCATATACACGCAACACCCTAACATTAACCTCGGACTAACCTCCCTTTTACTGTAATAAATACATTATTGTATATCTGTTTATTAAACACGCAAAATGGTTAGCGTATAGTTGTTAGTCGTTAGGATAAAAATAAATATAAATTGGGCGATTACGCCGTGGGAGGGAACAAAATTTGTAGATCGATCGAGAAGGGGTGCTCATTTAAAAAGTTTCCCGTCGGGTCTTAAGATTCGATTCATCATCATCGGTTCACCTCTTATAAGATAAGGCGCTTTGCCGAATAGGAAAAAATAATATTTTTTAGCGTTCTTTTGTAACATTTAAGAACCGGATTTTCCTTCGTAAGTAGAATACCTACATATTTGAAGCACGGCACGGTAAAACTTATATTACGTCGGTTATTGTACAAATGTAAAAGATATTTCATCGTTAGTAGAGAATATATTAAACGGTTTACGTTATACTTAATACCTGGCGGACCGCTTTTGTTGTTACATCGATAATGCGGACCATACTTCGTTCAGAAAAATAACTATCCGTTTCCCTTGTTTTGATCGATGTAAAATACTCCGCACTGTCATTGTTATTTCGTCTACCTGTTTAACAAAAGACGATGGAGGATACGGCGATTTTTCTTATCAATTTACGTGATTCTTCCCGGTCTTTTATAAAGCGTTAATGCATTTAAAGGAATCGAAAGCGTGTTATAATATCGGCTCGATTTGATTTTTCTTAGAATAATGATTGTACACTACAGTAAGTCTGTACGGTGACGGTATCAAATGTCTTTGGCCGAATCGTATGGTATAACAGCTTGTTACTCGGCTTATCGACGTAAAACGGCCGATTCGTCTCTACGATAAGAGCGACCGAAAACCGCTTCACTCCTGTTTTCCCTTATGATCGTTGCAAAGTACGTCTGTAATTCTTAAATGAAGGATTTTACATTCTCGATTGCGGAATAATAACGTTTAGTTGACATGTTTGCGTTGTATTGTGAAATAATTCGTTTCTTGTGTAGCTATTTAAATTTTACAATTCGGATTTGTTTTCTGTGTTAAAATTTCATTATATTTTCTTCTAAATGGTCGAAGGTACCGTATTCTTGTTACTTTCTGAAGTCGAAAGAAAATATTTCTGTTCTAAGAGTATCGGCCTTTTAAGAAGAGAGTAAGCCGTATCTCAGACCAATACGTATGCGAGTTAAATTCTTATATCGTGATCTTCATCTCAACTGCCGTTGGCGGTAACAGAAACGGCTACAGCGGGTCGATAATAAAAAACTGGCGGCGGATTGTCCGGAAAGTCGGACGTCGTTAGGCTGTCGTTCGGTGTACGAGTATGACGTGGAACGCAGCACCGTTCTTCGGCCGCCTTGCCTTGTCTTTTACTGTCGTCGGCGGGGGCGATGGAGGTGGAAAGTAGAGAAAGCTCTATTGGGTCACCTGCACAGAATCTGGGTCAACAGTGATCCTTGCGCAAGGTTGCATTGCTTCGTTCGCTTTACCAC
>JAAAKQ030474381.1:0-23154 GCA_010016005.3 Zanna intricata | reverse complement strand
ACAATCCGTTTCATACCAGAGCATTTTATTATTTTATTACCTATTTCAAATTATCCTCGCACGGCTACTTGTTGGCTTTTGTCCTAACATCATTAATATTCAAACTTATGCACTCCGCTTCCTCATATTGTTTCATCGACTTATTATTATTATTATTTAATATATATTTAAATATTTAATTATATTATTATTATTATAATAATACTGATATTAATTCAATTAACATATGTTTTAGCAAATCTATAAATTTATGTTTGACAACTTAAGTTTATATTTGTTTTCAATTTATTTTTTTAAAGCTAAACACTGTTAATAATATAAAAACAGTTAAAATAATAAATGATTTACCAAAAGAATGATTTATGTTTGATTAATTCAAATTCACAATCATTTTTTAGTTTATTTAGCTTTTATTTATAAAAATTATAAAGTTTGTAAGATCAAGATTGTATATATATATATATATATAAATATATATATATATATATATATATATATATGACCAATTTTGTTAAGGTAATTTTTCAAAGTTTGATTCTGATGTGTTAGAAGAAGAACTGACTACTTGTGTATCTGTGGATAATCTATTTTTGGCTGGCCTGATGTAGCATTCAGAGAAGTATATTTGCATACTTCTGTTATCAGAGTTCAGACTCATGTATCATTTCCTCATTATTATTTTATAAATAGGGAAACTGCCTTCTTCTTATTCATGTAAAGTATAAGTAGGTTGTTACAATTCAGTTGGCCTTGTTAGCAGCTGATAGTTTACTTTAATAATGTAACAATGTATCTAATTCTAACATTGTGTAGTCCAAATTTACAATTCATACAGTAAATTACATACATTTTTCAACAATGTAATACAGATTAAATTAAAATGTGAAACATAATAATCATTATAACTTATGAAAAAAGATATTCTTTAAACATGACTGAAACAATGTATTTTATTACTACTAAACATGAACCAGCAAGGTTAATAGTTAGAACAATTATACTTAACCAAGAATGTTTTTATTTGAACATTTTTTGGTCCTCCAACTATGAATATGTTCTACAATTATATAATAGGTTCTATTATATAATTAGGTTATATAATTATATAATTATTGAATAGGTTCTACAATTCAAAACTTTAATTTATGATTAATACCAGAGAAAGGAATTGTTGGAGATTCAGACATTATTCAACATTGGAATTGGGTTTGCAACAATTCATATTATTTTATCATTTTAATTTATTAATATTATTATCATTATCAAAAAGCAATTGCTATATAGACAAATACTTTCATTAACTTTAATTTAATTGTAAAATAATGAAGTAAAAATTAGTTAATTTAATTTGTAAAATTAATACAGTAAAACTTAAGATTATTTCAACTATTTTGTCCAAGTATTTTTCAGGTATTCTAGTAATAATATTAATCAACTAGCTTACAACAATACAGGATTAAATACTACCATCAAAGGGCTATTTTAAATTAACCATCCTTTCTACAGTAGAAATTTATGCAATCATAATTATTGTTATGTCAGACACTGTAAAACAGAAATGAATATTTCTTATTATAATCATACTAAACAGTGACTCAAAACAAACTAATAACAACTTATATTGACAGATTTTCTTGCATGAAACAGAAAAGAAGCTCACATTAAAAGGAAACCAGGTGTATTGAGAATGGACCTAATACAAGATATTATTTGCAAACAAGTTTTCTTCAGACAAGTTTATTCCCTTCAAATATTTCATATTATAATCCTACACCTACTTCAGAATTAAAAACATGATTAGTTTAAATGAAGAGAATAGTTTATAATTTAAACATTTTGATCAAGATATAAAAAAAAAATTACAAAGAAGATATCTGAAAATATTAATGTTGATTAATTGGTTTATAAATTGTCTAATCTGGATAGTGAGCACACTCATGTATTTGATAGTGACAGAAATGTCAAAGGGTGGCTGAAATGACTTCATCGAATTCCATTGTTTTAAAGAAAATCTATTATGGAGATTTTAAATGTCTTCTATTCATTAACAATAAATATAAATTTTGCTGTTGAGAACGCAAAACAAATTTATTTTATTATTAAATTTACAAATACCTTTTATGACAAAATATTATTTTGAAACTTTATATATTTACAATAATGTAACAAATATTAATGTTTTTATTGAAGATTTTTACTGAATTTACCATTTTGTTTAAATCCAAATCATTTTCAACTGATTATGAAGGACAATATAAATATAAAAAAAAATATCTTTTATCTGCTTTAAAATTTAATTTAAATCATAACAAGTTCTGGCTACGAAAGATTTATGATTGATATGAATGTTAGGAGTATCAACATAGGTCTGCTTATATATTTTGATAACAATAAGGTAAAAACATTCTTTGCAGGTTCAATATGGGCAAAAGAAAGCGGTTATCATGAATTAACAATAAGATCAACAATTAGTGATAAAAGACCATTAAGATTAGAAATACATTTGAACAAGTATAATCCTGATCTAGAAACAAGATTTATTTATGAATCTTGTTCATTTAGATCAACAATGCAAGGTTAGAAATACATTTGAACAAGTATAATCCTGATGTAGAAACAAAATATATTTATGAATGTTGTTGATTTACATCAACAATGCAAATTGGCAACAGTTGCCATCTTAGAAGACCTGTGCATAAATTGAACTACCAATCTCTAATGATTGAGTTTATTATCTGCATACTTCAGTGTCATAATTTCATTTAATTAGTATCATTTTGTATCATTTGTGTCATAATACAATTTACTTGATATTTATAGAGTATTGCTATTGTAATTTCATTGATTCATTTTCTCAAAATTATGATTATTGATATGTTCATAAATTTTGTATTATTGTTTATAAGTTAAGCAACATATTCATATTAACTAATTGTAACATCATGTTCACATTGCGCTTATTCTCTTAGAGATTCTACAGACTAGTTATACTACACCACATAAATGCATATAACATATATATAATATATGAGTCATATGCCACTAATAATAAAATTAGGTATTCCTTAAACATTTATAGAAGTTGCTCTTTAATAATCATAACTCAATCGCATCATTTATGCATCTCGGTTAAATTTATGAAGTTTTACTGCACAGAATTTTTCATCTGTGGGTAAGAACAACCAAAGAAAATGAGTTGCTTTTCACATCCAAACATTTCATCAGTTTAAGTCAAACACAAGACAAAAAACAATTTAATCTCTAGTACTTAATGAAAGAGTGTCTTAACATTTTACTTCAACTTAACTGTTTCTGATTTTTATGATATGTGTTACTGTTACTGTTATAATACATATTATAAAAATCAGAAACAGTTAAGTTGAACAAATTTATAAAAAAATAAAACTGTAAGATATACATAATTTCTGTACAAGTTTATTTAAGAATTTATAAAACATATTCCATTCTTAAATTTACATAAATTAAAAATACAACCAGAGGCTTTTAATTAAATAAAACCAGAAACTAGTCTAATGGTTAGTTTCTAGTAAATAAAATATATATATATGGTACAATAAATGGTATTCAAAACATTTCTTCCTGTCAAGAATTGCAATCCATCATTAATCATTTTCGATATACTTAAAGTATAATTATACCTAGTGGAATCTTTTCTTTTTGTTCTTGAAACCTAGAACAAATATCCATAAAAAATATTAAAGTAAAAAGTAATGTATATAAAAGATTAATAAAAAAAATAAACATAAATAATCATGCACAATAAAGAAATTTTTATATTTCATTCATGCAATAAAATATAAATATTATGAATTGTTATTATTTACTTATGTAAGTAATTAAGGCTTGTAAAGTAATCAATTTTTAATTTTAAGACTGGTAAGTACATCTTGTGTGTTGTCGCATGCTAGTGTAATATTCTGTTAAATTATGAAATTCTGATTATTTGTTTATGGAATGTATACAAAATGTTATCAAAAAATTTCTAGGAAAAGTGTAAAAAAGCATTTCACAAGCCTCACTGGCCAATTTACTAAGATTCGTGCAAAATCTGATGCCATGGCTCTCTCTGAGCTAGCCTCCACTAATATTTCTTTTGCTTACATATCCTTTCCAACTTGACATGATCAGTTATCTGAAATGTCTTTACATCATACCTCTCTATAGCTTCTATAAGTATATATTTTTTCTTCTAAGTTAGCTTCCTCTTAAGTTTATTTTCTGTATTTTATAAATTATTTTTCCTGTGTTCAAATTCTGTTCAGTATCTCTTTATTCCTTACTTTATCCTTCCTCATCTTTTTCTATACATTTTCAGTGCTTCCATCTTTTTTCTTTTCCTTTTCTTAGAATCCATACTTTTACTCCAGAAAAACATTTTGTTAACATCCTCAAATTTCTTCCAGATGCTCACACAACAGTTCTTTTTTTTTAATAGAAGCTTCCTTTGCTGAAGCAAATTTTGTTTTAATTTCCTATGTACAGTAAGTCTTATACTATAATGCTATACAATAATCTTATATTATTCTAATAAATTAAGAAATATAAAAAAATTAAAATTTAAAGATTCAAGATGGGGAAAATTGGTAGCAATCTCTAGGGAATTAATATTGTGAGGATGAAGATTGCATGGAGAAAAGTAAATTGATACTTCTGAATAAAAACTACAGAGACAAGAGGGAAGAAAAGATAGCGTATAAAGTGTTTGAGAACCTCTTACGGGAAGAAAATTAAAGAGTACAAAAAATGCTAATTTTCTAATTATCAAATAAAGAGATCTAGTCTGTAATGAGACTTCTGAAGTGTAAGAGTACTGAAAAGTATTTCATCAATGTCTTTTTTCTTTTTTAAGCAGAGATGTAAACAACAGGAAGGGATAAAATCAGGATTCAGACTATTAAAATGAAATTTTTGAAACGTATAATGGGAAAAGTGAGATAGAATTAGTAATAACATTGTATAAAAGTTTTTGGTATAGAAAAGAGGCCAAGATTCATAGATAAAGATGGGTTTGGTCAATGAGTTGGAAGAAAAGGAAGTGTAACAGGAAGAATGTTGGGAAAAAAAAGATTGAGGAATGACATAGAAATGATGGGCAAGTTAATATTAGAGAATATAAAAAACAAGATATGATTCACTGCTTGATCTAAAAAGTAAGATAAAGGGAACAGGTAAAAGAAGAAAAAAAAGACAGGAATGAACATCAGCAGAAAAAATATGATTATTTGTAATGGGAGAGTAAATAACTACCCAACAATGAAAGTGTTTTGGGCTAAAAAATAACTTTATTCTCATGTATTTCCATCTGCTGAATTCAAAAATCATCATAAAAATTACAGATTAGCTCATGCTTTGGAGATACAATGACTGTCATTTTTTACCTGATCTAGCTTTTAGTTCAGAGGTAATTTGTTTTTGGAGTTGTTACATTTGTTAAATGATAAAACACAATATTCTACAGCTGTTTGTAGCTTATGAAAATTATTACTGTTGATGTGACTGTATGTTTCATATTGTTTGTGTTGTAGTTAGTTCAGAATTTCTGGTGTTTGTGTCTTAAATTTGTTAAATCAAAATGCCATGAAAATGTGTAAATTCAGTGTATAATTTTTGTTACATTTGTGGTAAAATAAAATTTTGTCACAGAAATGCAATATGATGCCTCTTGTGAAGACTGCCTCATTTTGGTATAAAGGTAGGGGACAGGATAAATCATGGGCTACATCGAGGTGTGATAAAAAAATACGGTGAATGAATTTTTATAGCAGGTATTACTTACACTGCATCTATTTCAACTAGTACGTCTCATACCCTCATGTGTTGAGACAGGCAGTGACAAGTTTGAACACGTTTCGGCTTGTCAGTCTGCTTCTATAGCCGCTACAGTGAGGTCGTATTTACAGTGTTGTCTGTCGTGAAACATGGATCTTGAACACAATGCATTAACATTAAGTTCTGTTTCAAGTTGAGAAAAGTGCCAAAGAAGCTTATGAAATGTTAAAATCAGTGTATGGTGATAATGTAGTAACTTTGAAGACTGTTTACAAGTGGTATGAGTGATTTAAAAGTGGAAATGAGTCGGTTAAGGATGAGAAACGGTTGGCACGTCCATTGATCTCAAAAACATTGGTTTTTTTTATTGTGAGGGCATATTGTGATCAGAGTTCGTTCCAAGGGGAACAACTGTAAACTCCGAATTTTACAAGGGGTTACTGGAATGTTTGCAAAACGATGTACGAAGAAAGAGACCTAAAAAATGGGCAACGGCTTTCTTCTTCATCGTGACAATGCGACGTGCCACAAGTTGCTTTTGATTCACGAGCTTTTGGTCACTAAAAGTTTTCCTGTCTGTCCACATTCACCTTACTCACCAGATTTAGCACCATGCGACTTCTGGCTCTTCCAGAAAATAAAAAATGTGCTAAAAGGGAAACATTTTGACACCCTTCCTGACATTGAGAAGGCCACGACAGAGCAGCTGGAAGCCATTCCAAAAGAAGCCTTCCAGAAATATTTTCAGTCGTGGATTCAACGTTGGGATAAGTGTATTGCTAGCCAAGGTCAGTACTTTGAAGGAAATTAATTCATATTTAAGGTAACGTTTTTACTTTGTTTTTTATAACATAATTCACCGTATTTTTTGATCACACCTTGTATGTTGCAACTCTTGTTCGTTATATTACAAGAATGGTTGAAAAATAAAAAAACATCTACGGCTTTTGCTGTGCCTACGGTACAGCGGGATCCTAAAAAACATACAGATAACTACTATTTCTGCTTGACTCCACCTATAAAGGTAAGGTGTCTATGAAGAAAAAAGGAACAGTTCAATACTCTAATCTTCCATCTGCTATTCAACCTATTCCACATTAAGATAGTTTACCAGTTCCTACTCCACCCCAAAATTATGAGCTTGAAGTAGAACATGAAGACAGTGTGGAAGAAGAAGAACCAACAAGCCATCCACATCCTATGACTCTGATTTTGATGAAAAAGGTATAAACTGCACAGACTGAGTCAAACGGAATTGAGTTATCTCATTCAGGACCTCATGTAGAACTTCTAGAATCAAGACTACAGAATGGAATCATCTCCAACAGTAGAGACATCTGCTTTTTTATTTTTGTTTTAGGGATCCAGGTTTTTTTTTTTTTAGAAGATAAACAACCTTGTTGTTTGCAACATTAAGCAACATTAATTGCTTGATGAAATTTTTAAATCTGAATTGTGATTCAACTGATTGGAGGCCATTCATAGACTCCTTCAAGCATAGTTTTAAAGCTGTATTACTTCACAATGGCAACCATCTTCCTTCTATTCCTGTTGGTCATGTGGTTCAAATGACAGAGATTTATGCAAATATGGCAATTCTTTTAAACTCAATCAAATATGCTGAGCACAAATGGAAAATCTAAACATCATCGCTGTACTTTTAGGAATGCAATCAGGTACACTAAGTACTGCTGCTTTATGTATGTGGGACAGAAGGGATAGGAAATCACATTATATTCAAGCGAACTGCAAGAAGTCTTAACTTTATCGATTAAATTAAATATATATATATATATATAAATAAAATACATTGTTATGAGTATGAAAAGAAATTAAGAGTATAAAATGAATATAACAACCCAAAAAATAAAGATTATTATGAGTGACAGTTATGTTAATTAAAACAATTTAAACAGAAAATCAATCACCAATCATTAAAAAAAAAATACAAAGTTTATGCTACATGATAAACAATTTGGAAAACATTGGGAAAATGAATGCCAACGTAATAAAGATGTAATCAATGTTTTCATGAAACCCTAAAATGATAGAAAGTTCAAATGGCAGCATTAAAGTAAAACTTATTAATTATGAATCAGTCAAATATATAAACTGGATATTTGTGTTCATGGCTTGTATACAAATGGAGTGGATAAGTATAACAGTGGAGATATAGAGATGGGATGAACACTTCACCCTCTTAGCATTTGTGTCTCCATAGAAAACATCCAATTGATCCATGATTTGAAGATCATCAGCATAAAAATATTTCCTGGTCGATGAAATTGTTTAAAAGTGATTATAATTCATGGAAGTGTCCAATTTATTACCACAAAGCACCTCACCTTGGGTTGTGTAAAATCAATTATTTTAACTGGTGGTTGTCCAAGGTGGACTCCAAGACTTCTGACCCAAAATCAAAACAGGCCCAACTGAAAATTTTGATGAAAATTCTCTCCTGAATCTCCCTCCTGAACCTATTTTGATGAGAAATAATTTTTTACTTTTACACTTAATAGTCAAATTCATTGATGGACCTTCCATGCAAAGTGAATTCAAAGATTTCTGATCCAAAATCAAATACAGACCCAACAGAAATTTTCCAAAGGCTCCTGAAACTATTTTTTTGACATGAGAGAAATAATATTTTACACTGAATTTTCATCTGTGATGATACATAAACAATCATTCATAATAATAACATAAACATAATCACTCTAAAACAATCGAAATCAGCAAGTATGGAATAATGTAAGAATGAAAAGCCTTGCCCTTATAAAGGATAAATTGCAACCATCTTGCAAAGTATTAAAGGAAAGCTACCTATAGGAACAAATGGAGTCGACAGCCAATCTGATATGTAATTCTTCTTTACAACAATGTCAGGCCTTAGATAATGGTTAGCAATTGGAATAAATTGGACAAAATTTACCTTAAAATCTTAGTACATCCCACATACAGTCTAGATTTATTTTCCTTTGATTTCTTTTTGTTTGGACCTGGAAGTTGGTACTTTTATAAATTCCGGAATGACAATGAAGTAGAAGAGTTAGTGGCTAATTAGTGACATGTCCTCACACTTTTTATGAAGAACGAATCTGCAAGATCTCCACATATTGGGAGAAATGTGTAAAACTTCATGGAGACTATGTATAAAAAAGCAATAAATGTTTTATATTTTTATTCTGTACTAATAAATGTTAAAATCAAAGTCTAGTTTATATTTTACTGACTCTTTATTTCATATTACAACTCACCTTTCTTTTTAATACCTAATGGTTTTGCTTTTCTTTTTTTTGATAGCATATAATTTGAAGAAGGATCTAATACACTGATATCTTCAAAAGAGGTCAAACCATCCAAACTGTTTTTCAGTATGTTTCTGTTTTTATGCTTTTCTTGTTTTGATGATGATAGCCTTGTAAAATATGTTTCTTCATAACTGGAAACATAAAAGAAGAATTAATTAGGCAGTAATATGTATTTAGTCACGATTAAGAAATGTTTCAAGAATTGAGAATTTTAATGTAGTTTAATTATTATTCAAATTTATTCAAAGGTAGAATTTTTTTCATACACAAAAATAAAATATACACATGGATACAAATTTTTCCATTTTTTCAAATAATTTTAAAATCTTATTTTTTGTTTCTCTATTTTGATACAAATTAAATCACCTATGTTATTAACTCTCCTAATAATGTTATCATTAAATAACATATTTCAGATAGATATTTGGTTAATTTAAATATTTTCACTTTCTGGTTTGGTAATTTATAGGCTTAATATCTAATAGTTAAAAAGAGAAAAGAATAAATAAAAGAAAATTCTTTTTAGTTAAAAAAAATGCCTTGTAAAATATATTTATCATATTTTATGATAATCAGGACTAAGGCAAATCCATTGCACTATGTCTACCTCCATTTTCTTCTATTTCCAGCTGAACTTTTTGAGATATTGATAGCTCACATTTCCTTTTAAATTATGCATAATTTTTAATCTTTTCTGGTCTCTCTTATTTAACTGCTCATCCTTCTAGTACTGTTTTTAATCAATACCTTTTTCCTCACGAAATGTCCAGTCGGTCAGAGTTCTTATGCGTGTAAACATTAAGCTTAGTGTCTGCTACCCTTATTATTTTTACTTTCTTAACATTCATTTTCAATCTGCATTCTGCCATAATGCCTTCTAAATTTGAAATTATCTGTTGAATATCCTGTGCTATATTTCTTAAAAATACCATATCACCTGTAAACTTTAAACAATATATTTTCCCTCCTCCTATGCTGATTCTTTATTCTTTGCAATGTAATTTTCTACAGTATTATTATTAAAAATAGGTAACAGATAACAATTGCCTTACTCCTCTTCATTTGTCAAATCAATTTGTTTATGGATCTGTTATCACATTAATTTTCAGATTCAGGTGCATTCCTTCTAGTAATTTATCCAATCTGATATCCATTTCGCAAACAATCTGAGAAGACAGTGTAGGAAGAGCAGTTCCATTCAGCTAATATAGAATTAACTAAAAAGGGGTTTTTGCTTTAAGTAATTCAGTATTATAATAAGTATTTTTGTGTCTACTCTACTGCATTATATCAGCAATTACGAACAAAGAACAACATGTTTTAATGAAATTTGAAGAAAAAATTTAACTTAATTAAGATATAACAATATGTATAACTGAAATCTTATTTTATTATCTAAATATTTCATAAATCTTAAGACGTTAATTAATGCTTTTTTGAATAAATAAAATATACATTTATTTCATTACATCTATAACATTTACTAGTGAAAAATAACAAAATAATGAAGTCATAAGAAAATAAATAGGTGCTTTATAACAATGCTATATGTCACTTTGCATAAAATCTGAAAAGACAGCACAGGCAGAGCAGTTTCACTATTACTAAAGAATTAACTACTAAATAAATAAGAAAGTAGTACACAATTTTAGTTACCTCTTAAATTGAAAAATTTACTAATATACATATATATTTTGGAAATACAGATTTCTGACATTTACTCAAGAACAAAGGTAGTAGAATTAAACTCACTTCCCAAAACTTTGGATTTTTGGGAATTTAAATTATTTTTGGAAGTGCAATTTAAATATTTACAGTGTGTGAATGAATTTTGGTAAACAATGTTAGGGAGGCAAGAATTAAAGCAAATATTTCACAATTTTACTGACAACTCCGGTGAAGAAAATGTTGATAATTAGCTCTGAACGAACATTAGAATAAAAAGCTCCATTAATTTGAAAATAAGTTATTAATAAGTCCAGTCATTTAAAATTTTCTATGAATGAAATAAATATTTTAAATTATTATAATGTATAAATATTACTTTACTGAAATTAATCGTTTTAAGATTCATATTTATTATCTGTATTGTTAAATTATATTTCAATTCGATTAACAAATAAATTGCATAATAAAAATAACGATAATTGCATATTAATTTATACAAGATGCTGCTCTCTGTTACAGTTTTTATAAGAATGTCTCTCTTAAACACACTAATTAATTGTTTATTAGGTTTATCAGATTGACATTTTTTTTTGTATTTATGTATGTAATATTTTTTCTAATATATTTAATTTTGTCAATTTTATTAATTTCTAATAATTCTAAATTTGAGTTAATATCATAAATAGAATGTTTCTTGTTTATTAAATGATCTACCGATAAACCTAATTTAGTATTTTGTAATTTCTATAATGTTTTGAAATCTAGTTTTAAAGGATCTATTTGTTTTCTCTATATAAACAGTATCACAGTCGTTACATTTCATTTTATAAATTTTACAGATTGTTTATTTTATTATTATTTTTCAAATATTTTACATGGTTATTAGGCTGCTGGTTTAAATATTTCTTTATTGTAAGTTTCAGAAATGTATTCAATGATGTTATTAATATATAAATATTTCACGTATATTTTACAACATTTTTAAATATTCTATTTCTGATATTAACACAAATTTATAAATGTGAGAAAGATAATAAAGATGACATAGAATTAAATATATTAGAAAAATATTAAATATATGAATACAAACAAAACTTCAATTTGATATACCATCAATGTTTAAGGGAGACATTCTTTTAAAAACTGCAACAAACAACTGCACTTTTAAAATTAATAACCAATTATCATTATTTTAATATCTTAATTTTATATTTTTATTATGTAATAATGAAATTATTTTAATCATGATCGAGGAGGTAGAATCTCGCGAAAGTATTTTTAAGATAAATTAATGTAAGACATGTCTTATCTCAATATTCTGTCCTAGATGGTTTATTTAATAGAATATATATATATATATATATACACATATTACTATTTTTCTAAAATTGATACTTTTAAGACCCATATCATCTCTGAACTAATAATTCAAACATGTATGATTCAACGTGATCCACTCAGTAAAAAATAAAATAAAATGATACTTACTTCATATTTTCATATGACTTCTGCAAAAGTACTTTTGCGGTAAGCACATCTTCAGTTGTAGATACTTTTTTGTAAAATACTTTGTATAAATTTACATATCAAACGTAAAAAATTAAAATAAAATGAAATATTGAAAATATTAAAATTAGAATTACATATAATTTATAGATAGTAGCATTTTTACATATTGCATAGACATTTTATTTAATACTACAGAGTACTATTGGCTGGCCATATACATGTAGTATGTTTTTTTACTTAATTTTTAATTGACATCAATATTATTATAATTTTAATATTTTTATTTGACTTCCATTTTTACATTTAATAATTTTATACAAAGTATCTACAACTAAAGATGCGAGTTACTGTGAAAGTACTTTTGAAGAAATCACAGGAAAAAATAAGGCGAGTGTCATCATTTTGTTTTGTTTTATTTTATTTTCTGTACTTGGACAGATGACGTTTAAACACACACATACATATGAAAGATACATTTTTGTGGTTTATGTTTCATACAGTATTAAATTTTATTAATGCAAAGGTCAATATGATAACGAATTAAATTATATAATCGCTAGAAAGTAAGCTAATGTTTTATCAAACAAAAATATACTTCTGTATAAACACAAATTTTGGTAAGTCAAAAAGCCAAATATGCAGGATTTAAAAAAACATTAAATATTTATTGTTAATGAATTAACAATAACGCTTAAAAACAAAAAGATTAAAAAAAAATATACTTACTCCTGCTTCTCTTTTGCAAATTTAGAAATTTTTGGTTTATATCCAGTTGACTGAACAAACTCAGTTGGTACATCTAAATATTCTTCTCGTAGCTCTTGTACAACTGAGCTGTGTAACGCACGCCTGCGTGCTCTTTCTAGTAATCTTTCTTTCTTTGAAGATTCTGCAAAATCTCCATCTATAAAAAATTAACCATTTAAGATTAACAAACAAACGTTTTTTAAAAGAAATTACTAAATTAATATATTTTGAAAAAGAATGTACCCAAATTTGTATCATGAATTCTTATTTAATCGGTATAGATATTATATCAATCATAATTGTAATTTTTTTAAAGAATGCCAATCTCAGCTTATTTCTTTATTTAACTGTAAAAAACTATTTTGTGCAAAATCATTTAAACAATTTAATATTCGTATAATAAATAATTTGAAATCACCAAACAATGAAAATAACACAATTTAACAATACAATTGACATCAAAAGTGAAATAAGATTAATAATAGGAAGCAATTATATTAAACAATTGTTATTATAATACATTAAACAATATTGTTATAACAAGCCTAGACTAAAAAATTAGTGTATTAATTATGATGTATTCTAATTTTTAACTTTTTTCATTCAGGATATACTTCTTATTAATTAATATCAATTTATACCAGTCATAAATTATTTGGTCAGGTGTAGTAATGATCACTTTTTCCAGTCTGTGTAGAAATTCAATAATTCAGAACAAATTTTATTTCCAAATATGCAAATGAGTGAGATAATAAATATTCCTTTAGTTAGAATGTTGGAAAATGAAGTAACAAAAGAAGATATGATGAGATGAAGTGAATTGAAGCAAAGCAAAGTGGAAACTTTTTTTTATTATATATATCGTCCTTTTGACACTTTCTGTGATTAGTCACCAATATACTCGGCTATAAAAATTACATTTATAAATAACCATATTTTTCCGATAAAATTATGAAATTACTTTGCAAAGGTTTTATGATTATTTTCTTACAAAAATTGGAGAAGAGACCCGTCAGTACTTCATAAGCAGGGAGTTGACGTGTCTCAATAAGCCCAGGAGGACCTTGAAGGGGAGCTCTTCTGCAGGAGCCCAAGTGAGAAGAGCAAAAGGTTAGGTTAATCTGCTGCCACGACACTCAGGGCAGACTGATGAGATGCCAAAAGGTGGTTTCAGTCGCTCCTGGGAAACGGCAAGGGAGATTTAGTTGGTAGGAGGTGGGAGCAGCACTGTTTCATGGTCGATACGGCTTCATGGCCAGTGCCCACTTAGCTATATGCTAGGTCAGGACGGCTAGCGTTCTGGTTTCGAGCCCTACACACCCTGCAAAGATCCTGCAGGGTGTGCGTCAGTGCATTCCTTCGTTGTCATTATACATTTTATAGAATATTTCTGTATGTAATAAGTACTGAAATTCACTGTATTTCAGAATATTTCTGAAATACAGGGAGAGGGAGGGGGTGGCACAATACTAAAAGTAAAAGTTATTTTATTTTCCAGTGTTTTTGCACACATTTATAATTATTATCAGCATATAGATTTTCACTATTGTCTAGTAAATAATCTGACATATGTTCAGAAGTAATTTCAAATTCATTTTTTGAGTGATTGTCCCCTTAATCAAGCAATAAAAAAAAATATAACAAAAATAAAACAAATTTTTAATTTTTTTCACAATTGCATTTTGAAGTGTAAAGTAATTGTTAAGAAACAGTTAACAGTTGCTGCTTCTAAGGTTAATAACAATATAAAACCAGTAAAATTTATCCACAATCATACTTCTGTTCAGAGAGAATTAGTTGTGATTTATAATAGATTGCTTTCAGCAGACTAAATTTTGTTTCTAAGACTAATTCATTATAAATCACAACTGTTTTATCTAAAGTTTCTGACATAAATAAAAAAAAAGGAAGTGATTTCAATAAATAGGTTAAATATAACAAGTACATTACAAGAATTACCATAATGAACTGGCACTAGCTTTGGAGGTACATAAATTCCAGCTCTTGATTTGTTATCCATATCTTTAGATTTTTCACCATCTTTAGTGATTGAATTATCACCATGATGATTTTCTTCTTCATCACTACTATCATCATTTTTATCAGAATTACCATCACCTCCCTGGAACACAGTAAAATTAAATATATATATATTTCTCTAATTTAGTTCAGCCACTCCGCAAAGTACAGAATAAAAGAAAAATTTCTTACCTTTATGTTTTTTATCATTAAAGTGCTTTCAGGCCTAAGCTCATCTTGAGTGATGTATTTTTTCTCTCTTATTACATTTACACATTAAAGCAAAAAAAAAAAAAACATACATTAATTAAAATATAAAAAAAAATATATCACAATTTTTCAGAACAAACATTTTTTCAGTCAACATGTTTAGATAACATATTTAATGTTATCTGCTCTATTTTGCAAAGTGTCTGATCTAAATTTTAGAGAATTAAATTTAGTGTACAGAGGAAATATGGACTATAAAGTTTAAATAAATGAATAAATATATATATGCACATATTATTGTTGTATATATATATATATGTATATATATATACATATTATCCAAGTAAAATGACCCCATTTCAAAATATACAAAATTGTGCTTCTCTTTTAAAGTTGATTATAAACAGATTTCATTCCAACTTGCAATCTAAAACAAACACAATAAATCACTAACTTGACAAAACCTAAAAAAACTAAACAACCATACTTTTAAAATATAAAGAAAACACTCAATTCTCAACTGAAAAACTTATCCATCTACACTAATTCCATACAGCAGAAAATATCTTCACATGATGACACAGCACAGGTAAAATAAGTGAAAGATGTAGGTACAACTGGAGATGAGAGGGAGGGCTGTTTATTACTTGCACATTTGAGTATTGTCAGTCTGTGTCAAGCATTAACTTTTGAACAGGGTGGTATAATAATGTGTTATTTGTTAAAACGGAATTATTAACTATTGAAGAACATGTATTCAAGATGAAAACTTATTTAGAAACGAAATTCCATGTTGTGCGTCCGTGAAAGTTCAGGGAGAAATTTAGTTTGGTGTTAGAACCAGAAACTTGCCCAACACAGGTCAATTGTAACAACAGTGTTTAGGTTGAACAGACATAAGTGGCAGTTACAAGATCTCCTCATAAATCTTTGTGGAGAGTAAGCTAGGAAAAGAACACTTCACTAGATTCAGCCCATATTATTGTGAGGAGAATGCCAGTATATTATTCATATCGAATGCAGGGTTTTCATGAACTATGTAATGCGTTTATGCTAAAAGGGTTCACTATTGTCAATGGTTCAAGAATTTCAGTAGAGGCAACACTGACATTTTAGATCGTGTTTTTCAAAGACAAAGGTTGGTTTCACATTGGTGGTATGTTAATGGTCAGAACTACTGATCTGGGGTACTGAAAACCTGCATTTTCTTTGAATCATCCCTACACCCACAAAATATTGTGGGTGGCAAAAAATAGGTAAGGGAGTGAATGCTGTCATCTAACCAAGAAATTATATAACAGTTCATAACCTTATTGCAAGAGGATGAGTGTGACTGCTACTGCAACAGGGTAGTAACACTTGCCATACAGCTTGCTCTACTATGAAGATGCTCCAGGATTTTTTCAGTGGAAGAATCATTTCTAAAGGATTGTGGCCACCAAGATACCCTAATCTTTGCAGTCTAGATTTCTTTCTTTGGGGTAACTTAGAAGAGATTTTTTAGAAGAGTAATCCACATACCCTGCAGAAATTGAAGACAAAATATTATCAATCCTAACCAGGAAATGGACAAGGTACAGCAAACAAGAGTAGCCAGGAACATGGTCAAATGTATTGAGAACTGCATAGAGTGGACTGAAATCAAAATTTCAATGCCTTCTGTAAATTATGTAAGGTTTGCCAATAAAATATTATTTATAGAGTAAACTACATGATCGGGCTTCTTTTAAGTTGAACAAGCTGTATGAACATAATATGTACATAATCTATTAAATATTAACAGACATTTAATTCAGTATATTTAGGACTGGATAGAAATTTCCAGTGAAGTATTTAAGAACACAATGCACGTTGTTATATTTTAGCATTCTCTTACAATGGAGTTATTATGCAGTACTGTAATATACATGGCAGCAATATTGTAATAACATATGGCTACAACAGAATTATGGAATGCTTTCAACATAAGTTTGCTCTGTTAAAAATGATGGCAAATTTTAGTCATTAAAAATGTAAATATTATGAAGTATATATGATTTTTTATAGCTGAGATCACTCAGATATAAGATTGTTCACTTTTATTGCAATTGTCCTATTCCATCAGTCTGTGTACTCAAATGTTTGGGGTAAAATTTTGAAGCCACTGGCAATATATAATAAATAACAAAATTGGTGATATATGAACAGTTTGTACAATTTATAGATACTATAGTGGACTGATAGGCTATTATAAAATGTGAATAACTTTCTAGATGTAACTGGTAATGCTTACTGAAAACCAAAAACAAGTAAACAACATATTGATGAGTGACAAAGGTAATTTTTATTCATCAGGTTTTGTTAATAAACATAACTGCTAGTTTCACTCAATACTGTATCACACACCACTTATAAAACAAAGCAACTAAGTAACATAAAATCTCTACCTTAGGAGTTACTAGATTGTATGCTTTTAAACATTAAGAAAGCCTGCAACTGTTGCACAGGTGTTTTTTCCTGCCTAACAGGAGTTAAAAACCATTTAGTTCCTGAATTTCCTCATTCTCCAATAAATTAGAAACATTTTTAACTGAATGGAACTATGGGCCAAATTTTACAAATTTTCATGACAGTTTGAAAGATCTTTTCCTAATACAGGAATGACATATGGACAGTTAAATCACCAAACCTTTTTAAATTTTCTTCCTCTGGGAATTTAAAGTATTTAATGTATGAACATTTCACAAATTCTAGAGATGAAATTACAAAATCTGGAATCGCATTAAATTCTTGTGGAGGTACTCTAAACAATTTTTTTTTTTTAAACCTCCGGAACTACCTTAGGAATATCTTCAGAGGATGAGATGAATAAATTGTAGTGTGTGTGAAAAATGCCATGCCTGACAGGGATTCCAACCCAGGACCTCTGGATGAAAGGCCGAGACGCTACCACTTGTGCCATGGAGAACAGCATGAATGATATGTGAACTACACTACACACTTACTGAGTGTCTATAGTCAAGTGATAGCTCTGAAGAATAAGTTCTTGATGAATGAAAGTGTTAATTTAAATTCTTTTACATACAACAATTGTTCATGCGTTAAAAAAATTAAATAAATGAGAAAGTGTACTTTAATTTACGAACTGCACAATTCACTAAAGCCTTTGCATTACATAGCAAGAATAGTAAAAATAATAATTTAATGAAAAAAAAAAAAATTATTTTTACAAGTGTAAATAATTTTACATAATAATTAAAAATATGTAATGGATGTCATTAGCATCTCTTTTATGAAGACTTCCAAATTTTTAAATAATGGGTATTCAAAAATAAAAACATAAGTTTCAGGATGGGAGCTAACCACCCCATCCCATTCCCCGCCATTAATGTTACAATTTGACCATTTATGGTTTTTCTTTCTTACTTAGATTAGATTAATTTTTTTATAAATAAGTACTCCCCCTACCCCGTATGTTATAATTCTGTCAAGTAATTTTAAAATTCTACGTTGTTTTTTCTTTGTTTAGTGTTCCCTTTTGATTTTATTGAAGAAAACATTTTCTTACACAGTTTCTTTCATGTTCTAAATCTTTTACATTTACAGCCTTCCTCAGTGTTTTCTGAAAGTGTCTTTATTATAAAATGTCTCTGAAAGTTTTATTATAAAATGTCTAATTTCTCTAAAAGTGTCTTTATAGCACAGATGTAAAGAAAAATTAAAATTTGTCTTTACATTCATGCTAGTCAATATTGTACACTAAATGAATGCCTAATCATAGTAATCTGTATGATTTTATTATACATCTCATCATACAATTAACATTCACACTCATTAGATGTTTATTTCTAATCTTATGTTTAACTCATTATTTATTTTATATAAGTTTTTATTAGCTACATTAAATGTTTTGTTTAAGGTCATTTGTTATTTACCTTACCTAATCCCATTCTTCTATTGATCTCAGTTCTGCATTAATCTTCAACCTTAGATTCTATTTTATATATACTCCAATCTTTCTCTTTCTCTATAATTTTTGTATTCAATAATGGGCTGTCTTGATGAAACCAAAGCTAACTTCGAAAAAACTTATCTGGTAATTCATTTATATGTTATTCTGACTTATATCCTTCAAATATTTCCCTACGTTGTCAACACATCACTTTTTCAGTGTTTGTAAACTTTCTAGAATTTTGCTTGTAATACAGAGTAGGTTCCATAAGCAAATAAAAAACGTTCATTATTATCTCAATTAGTTTAAATCAGCACAGCTTTCAAGATCAACTTTTAATTCTGTAAAAGAAGTCTGCAGAAACTAATATCTGGGAACACAATAAAGGAAATAAAAAGTTGTAGTGTATTTAATCAAAAGTTTATTAATAAGGAATCTTTCATAAGCAGTGAAACGCCAATGGAATTGATGCACATGCCTCCTATTGCTCTTTTCTAATTGTCCCTCTTAGACTTTGCATTACTGTTAAAATATTTTTTTGTCTTTAGATTATATATATCAAATTCCAGATAAAAAAAGCATGAACTTAAGACAATAACATGACCTTGATTTTGGAGCAATATCAGTTTATTTTTAGTAAAATGATCTTGTAACTTTTGCAATAATTATGCTTTGGTTTATGTTAGAACTCCATTGTTTTTAAAAAGAAATTTCTTCATTATTCCGATTTGAAATAACCAAGTGCATCCCGGTTCCAAAAGTTTAATACCAAAAGTTCCTCAGGAAACATGTTTTTGTTTTCACTTTTTTTTTTTGTTGTAAAAATCAAAATTTAACATATTCCCATTTCTTCTGAAATTTTAGTATGTTAATAATATTTCCTGATAGTGGAAGATTTTTTCAACATCACTGTCAATTATGTTTAGATCACTGTCAACTGTGGTTGTTCAGATATTATTGTTCTTAATTGTTAATTTATTTGGTTTAAAAGCATTAAACCATACTGTACATGGTTTATTATTCATCATAAGTTTATGGAAACATTTAAGTCTTAGTGAATGTATAAAGAGTTATAAAAAATTATGAAGATAATTCATTAAAATATGCTCAGTTTGAATGTTCAAGTAATAACAATTACACTTACAATAATGACCAACACTTGCAAAATTAATTAATCTTTTATAAATATATATAAGAATTTTATGACATGTTGTTTGCAATATTGTAAATAATAATTACAATATTAATGTAAACCTATCAATCTACATAATAACCTTTTCAAATCAATGGATTTATCATTGTTATAAGAACCTATTAAGCCAAGCAATGGATAACCTGATTTTACAGAAATCTATAATTAATGATGAATTCAAAAAGTGTATTATATAAATCTGTAAGTTTATTTTCAACTTACTATTTTAGAGTGTTCATAGATAGTTTTTATTAGTCATAAATACCTTCAGAAAAAACTTAACTTACATTATTAGAAGTGACCATGTTACCAGGATTGGCACGATAATGTGCAGGATCATTTGCATCAGTCTTACCAGTAGCTGCTACCTTTAGCAATTTATCAATCTGATACTTCAGTTTATTTTCTATGGGTCGTACACGTTCAATTACAGTGCGAATTTCAACCAGATGGTCTGAAAAAAAAATACTTGAAATATAAGTAGTAAATAAAATAACTTTAAATGAAATAATTCAACCTGCATAAAAAAATTGTTGAATTATTAATGATATATGTAATCACAAGCAGTAGAATATTTATAATATTACAAAACTGCTCAAGTATGTTTCACTTACAGAATCACAGTATTTCACAGTATCTTGACACAATATCTCAATTTCTTTTAATAACAGTGAAAAAATATGTAAAAAAATTAAATGCTGTATGTAAAAAAAAATTATAACTGCCATAAAAAAATCGAGCATGTCTAATAGTCTCCTGGGCAAGGATGTACAATGTTTCTTTTGCCACCAACAGGAAAATTCCATTCATATTGAATGATGTCACTGTATTGTTTAATAGGGCTAAACAAAAGAGAACTTTGGTACGATTAAGAGTGATAAAATGTAGATCAATGAGCTATGGAGATCATAGTGATGGTTGAAACTAGAAATAATGCTACATAAACAGTTATGGTAGAAAAAAATGTTATGTATGGTACCATATTCAGTGTATCAGCACAGTAGTGGCATAGAAACTTCTCTACTGCTTGTCTCCTTCCCTCTCAAAGAAAAGAAGACAAAAGTAGATCCAGTAAAATTTTAAGCTCATATACTGCCTTTAAAACTAAATTTTCAATAAAATATACGGATCGTTACTAACAACAATGCCGACCTCCGTAGCCGAGTGGTAGCATCTCGGCTTTTCATCCGGAGGTCCTGGGTTCGAATCTCGGTCAGGCATGGCACTTTTCACACACACTACAATTCGTTCATCTCATCCTCTGAAGATGTAACCTAACGGTGGTTCCAGAGCTAACAACAATGGCTAATTAAACATTTAAAAAAAATATATTTTTTCCATGAGCGGAGGTGTTTCAAATTTTATTAAATAAATTGAAGAAAGCAATACATTAGGACAAAAAAGATCTAGATAAAGACTATCTTAAAATTACATAGCATTCACATACAGGCTTCTACTTCTATAGTTTCTGCAGAGATTTTATTAAAGCTTAATGTTATGATTTAATACATTGATCAGATAATTTTACATAATTATATTTTTATCATAATTTGTTTATCAGAATATTTTAATTCAAATACATTTGAGGATTCTTATTACTTATTTTTCTTTGTCACATGTATTTAATAGTGGTTTAATAGAACCAATTTGGAGTTAATCAGTTCTTTTTTAGAACTGCTTATATGCTTGTTTGTTTTGGTTTTCTTGGTGTTATTTATAATTGTTACACTGGAGAAAGGTTTTTTATTTTGTTAAGAGCCTTTAAAATTATAAGTTTCATTGAGGGTTTTATTTATTTTTTTGTGTAACTGCACATGACCTGTTGTCCTAGATTAAATTTATCTTTTGAGAATAACATCAGTTTTGTTATTTCTTACATTAAGCATGCACTTTATTTTCTTGTTATGGTAATGAATATTTATTATTAATATAATAGTTACTTTCTTTTACTATTATAAATTAAAAAAAAAAAAAAAACTTATATTGCTTAATTAAAAATTTGTTTTGTTTGGTGAAAAATAGAAAAAAACAAATTTTTACTTACCAATAATTACACTTCCTGCAATTGACTTTCCATAACATTTTTGCATTATAACAAAAATGAGATTACTCAAGTAACTAAACAACATTTGGTTCTTTACTTCCAATATGCTAAGACCCTGAAACATTATTTTAAAAGATAATAACTATATTTAAAACATTGTAAACACATCCATCACTCAATAATTTTAAAGAGGGGTCTTTTTGGAAAAAGAAAAGTTAGACGTTTACCCAAAGATAATTACTAATAATGACAAACATGAAAAATAGTATCAAAAAGAATTTATAACATTATTATATATAATAAATATTGCTTATCTTGTAAAATATAATTACTTGCATTTACTACTTTTAATGCTGTCACTCTAGCAAAGGTTTCATAGAAAATTTTGCTTCTTTAGAATAGGTTTTTATTAAAAAAAGAAAATATCATTTGAAACACGACAAATTGTAAAGATGTCCAGTAATATAATTTGTAAAGTACAATAATTTATTCTGCTGCAATTACAATCTGTTGGTATATTATGTAGTTACTGTTTTAGTATATGTACAGTGTCAGAAAAAAGTTTAAGACCAGTTTAAAAAAACACATTATTTATACAAAACAATATTTTTATTAATATTCGGAGTATATTACAAAAATATTTTAAGTCAATATATTTAGTCTAATAATCAATTGGGCCTCCTTTAGCCTTGTAGCATGCTTTAATCCTGTCAGGCATTGAGTGGATCAGCTT
>JAAAKQ030474349.1:0-23157 GCA_010016005.3 Zanna intricata | reverse complement strand
TTTGTTATATCTTTATTTTTTTGTCTTTTGGTGTGTGTGTGTTTGTGTGTGTGTGGGGGAGGGAGAGAGAGAGGGAGAGAGAGAGAGAGAGAGAGAGAGAGAGAGAGAGAGAGAGAGAGCATGCAAGTGCGTGTGCATGTGTGTGTTATAATTTTCTCTTATCATTGCAAATATTGTAAAATATGTTAATTTTGATTCTGTCTAAATTTTTTTGTCAAAAACTTCAATGCAGTTTTACAACTTGAATACAGGACATTAACTGGATGTATAAATAATACAAATTATACCTATCATGGTAATAATATATACCTTTTTACTGATAGTTTATTTGTTTTGGTAGTTAAATATGTAGGATTTTATCAGAAAACACACACACAAACACGTAACTTAGTATCACAATACTTGAAAAAAAAAAAGCTGTAAATATATGAGATATTAAATTTTAAATGTAAGATAATCTGTGTAGCAGTTTTACATTAAAAAATTATTAAATGAATAAAATTTAGCCGTTGAAAAATCTCACATTCTTTTGATTGTCTTTTTTGTTTTGACCTGTATTCAAGACTTCTGTAATTTGATTTCTTATTTGAACATGTTCTAAAATTAGACTGCATTCAAAATATAGATGACCGTTTGTTTAATAATGAGCTTTTTTCCCTCCAAGGATAATTAAACTTGTTTTACATTTTTCCATTTCCACTTATTGATAAAATTGTTTCATTTGAATCAAGAATTAGTAATAAATATTGATCCATTAAAAATTGTTACCGTTTCAGGCCAAAATAAACTTAATTTTAAAAGTTCTTTAGTCGCAAGAAGATGTTCTTTTCTCTTAACAAGCAATCCATTTTTTAGGCTCGTCCATATTTCATCTTTGGAGGAGTTGCTAAATAAAAAAGTAAATTTTTTGAAAAATTGAATAATTCCAAAGGGGAAAAAACTTTTTGTTGAAGAGGAAAGAATAATTTTCCATTACACCAGCAATACATCTTTGAAATATATTTTTTGAAGTCTGCACCAAATGTTAGAATTAGCCTGAAGGATTAATGCAGATAAATTTAAAAATCTGTATTTCATGCATTTAAAATTTAGAAACAATTTAAAAAATAAGATTTTATTGACGGTGTAGTGAAGTATGATTTTTTTATCCTTTTTAGTGCAATATTTAAAAAAAAATTGTTTTTATTTTTGGAATCTGTTCAATTTGTTTTCAAATTTCTTTTTGTTTCATCTAGTTATAAATTATAAAGATTATAATTTTAAAATTATAAAAATTATAAATTATAAATATTATAATTATAATTATTTATGAGTACTGTGATTTTACTCTTTAGTATGTTCTTATCTTTAATAATTTGCAGTTTTTAGGTACCTTATTGCTTTTTTGTTTATTTGTGTTTCAGGTAACCAAAAAACTTAAGGAAAAAGAAATAAAACGTCAAGAACATATATATGAATTTATTTTAACAGAAAAACATCATTGCCTCACTCTCAGGGTTATGCAAAAGGTAAATATAATAAAATTCCATAATTTTATTTTTTATTTTATTGATTTAGTTCATGTTTGTTATTTAAATGTCTGATTTTTTTCTGCTGCACTGAGAAAATCTATTAACTCCAAAAACCGCCTTTAAACTACAATTACAACTATATTTTTTAAGAAAGATTTATAAAATCAGTATTTCCAATTAGTTTTTGTGATTTATACATGTAAAATAATTTATCATCCTTCCATCAAAGACTGATCACTGAAGAACTCTTCAGTGAATATTTAGTCTAATATTTAATGGTTAATCTAACGATAGACTCTTAACGGTGTAGTCTAAAACCAGTATTGTTTTATTTCCTTATATATTAATTCTTCTTTTTATTATTAGAAGAATAACACCGCTCGATAAAATAACATCGACTTGGTAAAAAAAGATTATTTTGTATGGTAATTCTATCCTGCCCGTGATTTAATCTTGATCACCTTCAAAAAAAGTACTAACAGTTGATGATTGATTAGTTGGTAATCAAACAAAACATTGATGTTTTCAATCATTTAATTTAAAAAAAGTAGAGCAATAGCTGCTGGCTAAACACTATGTAAACGGCTATATTATAATAAACTAATATGTAATAGATCCATTCTTTCGGTAATAGAAATGATTTATAGTCATTATTGGAAATTCAAATCTGCTTTTAAAACAATTCAGCACTTTTATACTAGCCATATCATTTGAATATGTCATATCAGATTATTTACTGCATTATAGAGATCAGAGATTTCATCTTCTTCTTCTTCTGGAATCAGAGCAACAGAATGAACTCTTGATTTTTTTCTTAGAATAAGATTTTATCTTGCCTACCCTATAAAACAGGCACAGAAAACGGAGTTTTCTGAGTGAGGCTTTAGCTAGATCTTACATCCATTGCTTTTGGCCACAAAGTAGATTATTTATATTGTTTGACAGTTAGGTACTTTTAGAATTTAACTTGTGCTTTTAAAGGTTAAGTTGCCTCCTTGTGCTTTTGGCTCTGCCTGTTTTACTATCCCAAGTTTTTGATTTCTTTGATTCAGAAACTTTGAATGTTTAACTGAAAGTGAAAGTTCAACTTAAATATTCAACCGTTTTCTGTGCCCATTTTATAGGATAGACAAGATAAACTCTTATTCAAAAAAAAAAAAATGAAGAGTTCATTCTGTTGCTCTGATTCCAGAAGAAGAAGATGAAATATCTTCATCCAAGCTTGTGCCCAGTCACATAGCCTTGTTACCGTACACAATAAAACAAAGACTATGTTGATTCAATAGGTTTTTTTTAAATAAACATACTTGAAAATGTTTATGAACCTTTAAGTACTTATGAGGTCAAAGAAATCCTCATCAGAAAGTAAAATATAGAATCAAGAAAACCTGAGTAACTTTTACTAAGGTAGGCCGGTTTTGAAGAACCATTATCACTATCGTAAGAAAAACTGAGCAACTTTCTGGTGGTACTTTATTTTTTTTAATTTTGTTTTATCAGCAATTAGTCTTAAGGATGCAATTAAAAATATGGATATATAGCTGCAGTTTGAAATTCCTTCAACAGATCAGTAGCAAACAATAAAGTGTTAGTGAATAAAAATACAGAAATCTGTGAAAAATGTAGAAGAAAAAACTGGAGAGAGTTGTTATAAATATAAGCATTTAATGCTTTTAAGCACTTGATATAAGTCACTTAAATCCATCTGACAAAATTTGAAGTAGTGCTGCTGATACTTCAGGAGAAGGCCAAAGTAAGAGAGGGACTTAATTGAAGAAGAATTTTATGACTTTCAAATGTAAATTCAGTTATTGTTACAGTTGTCCAGATGTTCTGGAAAGCACCCCAAAAAAAGGAATATTTATCAGCAGAGGACACAAAAAGATAAGAGAAAATTTTCTTATAGTTTTTGCTTTTACAATATAACTAGTGGTAAAATTAAAAGAGCTTAAGTAAACTCATCTATGATTTTTTATAACGGCACATGCAGTATACCTTCATTTTTACTATCATCAGATGTAGAAAAATACACCACATCAGAATACCTTTGTACTTTAAACTTGCTCTACTTACGATATTGCATAGTGATTTAAAGAATTTCACAATATCGGTTTGCTTGATAATTTTTAATATTCTTTAATCGATTCAAATGATTCATATCGTTAACTTGTAATATGGTTTGTTTTGTGTGTTAATAGGTTTTTGTAGAAGGACTAGAGAAGTATTTTCAGTTAGGTCCAAATGTAGGAAGGATGTTTCCTCGTCTCTCTGATCTCACTGACATTCATTTAAGGTTCCTCAATCGATTAAGGCAACGACAAAGGACAGCACCTGTAGTCGAATATATTGGAGATGTCCTTTTAGAACAGTTTTCAGGTATAGTGATATCAGTAATATGTAAGTTTTCTGTATTTTTATTTTATCATCTAACCCGATGATTATACTATACCTGGAATGCCTCAGGGTTATAACATTCTGGAAACTTAGCTATGAATAAATATAAAATACCACTGCTGAAGCCACTTTTATTAACCAATTTTCTTAAACAACAGAGTTAACAAGCAGAGTACAATTTCATACTATCAAAATTTAATGTCGACTAATGAGTAAAGTTTTTTAAAAACTTTCTGATTTCCATAGTGGAATGGTAGAATCTCACCTTTCATATGGGAGTTGCAGGTTCAAATATCAGTCAGGAGTGGTATATAAAATTCCTTTTCCTTATTTACTCAAAAGTATTTTTTTAAAGAATTGTAATGTTTTGGTATGTTTAAGGGCAAGGAGCTGCTCGATTAAAGGCTGCGTATGGTGAGTTCTGCAGTAGACATAGAGATGCAGTTGATATATATAAAGACTATCTTCAACATGACAGGCGTTTTGCTGAATTTATTAAGCACTGCCAGGTACTGTACAACACATTATTTGTGAGGTTTGTTTATCGTAAAATACGAATAACCCAAATTTGTGTTTATAAAAATTCTGTAATATTATTTATCCATTAAAAAATTTACATTTAATTGAAGGTATGTTTTATTGCTTTTAATTACATTTTAATTTTACACTTGGAGGTTGATCACCGTTTCACTTCATACATTCTTCAGTCAAGATTTTGTGTTTAACGCTTGTACAAGAATGAATTTCACTGTATCAAATCAGCAGTTTCACATGAAACTGCTGATTTGATATAGTGATTAGAACATCATATTATCCTGAAAAAAATACTGTCCAATGGCTCCTGAAAATTTCAGTTAGCAGGTTTTTACTTGTTATAAATAACTTCATTTATAAATACATTGTAAATTAATAATGCGAGAGAACCGTGTTTCATAGCTCAAGTATGTCATATATGTGAGTTGTTTTTAATGCACATTATAAATGTAATTAATGTACAACAAATGTACCATAAATCAGGTTAGAAAGCATAAATTTTTCTCTCTTCCTCCTTGTTGAAGTCATCCTCCATCAAATCATTTGTGATTGAAATTCTTTTTCATATCAGACATTCAACTATTTATAAATCTGCTGAATGGTCTTTATAAGAGACGTACAAATATCCTCCTTTTCTTTTTTGAGTCTGTTTACTTAGACTTGATATTAATGGTTGGTGAACCTCTTATGTTAAAAGAATATATTATTCAAAATAAAAATCACCTTACAAAGAATTGAGTAATGTGGGGAATAAGTGGGTCAGATGAAAGTAAGAGGGAGTTATGCTCAAATGGCCATAATTTTCTAACAAGCCTCTTTTCTTGAATTATGTTAAAAAGGTGTGTAAATTATGCTTAAGAATTGTAAATGAGCTTAAAATACTAAACTGATCTGCTAATTCAGGAGTATAACTTAACCTGCTGGAAAGATTGCTAAATATCAGTTATGTATTGTTAAAAAGTCAGACCACACATTTTCAATAAGCATCAAAATAATTGTTGCAAAACCAAAGCAGATGATAGATTATGTAATTAAGTTTCCTAGATATTATTATAAATTAAACAATAGTTGTAAAGTGTGGAACAGCTGGTAGTTATAATAATGTACATTTACCCGATTACTGTTTCCAAGTTTGATACATTACTGAACAGGTTATTAAGAGAATCTTAGATCAGATAAATGCTTCCATATTTCTTGGCTAGCTCTGTTTTACCTCTGGAATTAAACTTGTGTAATAAATTTCTGTCCTCATAGCCTATTTTGGCCCATTACTCCTTATTAATTCTGCCTTAGCAATGCTATAACGTATCTCCTGGTGTTATCTTTAAAAAGAGTGAGCTTAAAGAGATGAACAGTTGTAGGCGATAGTAACCTTTACATTTTTATCAGAGTGCTATATAAAATTATTCATTTTTAATAGAATAATAAAACTCTGTGATATCTGTTCAGAGCAGTTTGGTTTCAGGAGGTTGAAGAGAATCGTAGATAAAAATTGAAATTGAAGAAAGACTTATTGCCTTTAGGTTTTGTTAGTTAACATCCTTTTCTCTTACACTGTCTGTTGATCCTCTTCATGATAATTGTAACAAATTTAATAAACGGTTTTTGTAAAGATTTATTTATTTTTTTTTTTATCTTTTTAGGCAAATCCTCTATTAAAAAAGAAGGGTATACCTGAGTGTATATTATTTGTGACACAAAGACTGACAAAATATCCCTTATTAATTGAACCTTTAATAAAGACTTCAAAAGAAAATAAATTAGAACAAGAAAAACTCTCAAAAGCATTAGCTCTAGTCAAGGTAAGTTGATAATTACGTAATAATTTTTTAGTCATTTAATTTGTAGTTTTTATAATTAACTAGAGTTTTGTGTAGCATTTACCATTATTTATGCCTAGTAAGAACAACCGGTGTGCAAAAATTACTCCAAAAATATTTTTAAGTCGCTAAAGAAAAAATAAAACAAGGTTTTTGGTAATATTTATTTAAATCTGTAATTTATACTAAGTACATTCTTATAAGTTCATTTGAAAAGATTATTTAATCTTTGTGTTAACTTTTTTTTTTTTTTGTAATTTCATTTAGTAAATAAAATTAGTCATATAATCTGTTTTTATTTAAATATTATAATCATATTTTTCGTTTAGGTAATTTTTTTATCTATTAGATTTTCTTGTGTCACCTTTGCTTTAAATATGGTTTTTAAACTGCGTCAGTTCTGGAATACATTTTTGCACTTCATTCATTCTTTTTCTTTAAGTTGTTATCTTGTATTATGTTCATATAGTCATCTGCACTTAGTTTCTTCCACCATATTCAGTTATGCTGTTTAATTTAATCACACAATTTTTGTTTAATGCTGATCATTATAAAATTTGAATGTTTTGCATTTACATTTATTGGCACGCTAACATTAATTAGTTGAACTTGTATAAATTTTATTTTTATTGTTTTTCAAAAAGAATATTTTATTTCATTATATTGGTAAGCATTAAATTTAGGCCGTTTTTAGATGACCATTTTTTCTGATGTTAATTTTATATTCTGTAATAGTTCTATTATTTACTACGCTTCTGTTCATGAAACTATGTCAGTAGTAATTTTTGTTATAGTTAAGGAGAATACTATTTGCAGAGCCTTCTTCTAAGAATAAATGAAAGCCTTACCCTTAGATATCTGATTGAAACGGCTTATTATGCTCACAATATCGTCAACAGTGTAACCGATCGATGTAAACTATTTTTCAGTTACCATAAGTTTCTGCCAAATATATGAAGAATTTTTTTTTATAAGTTTTATTGAATTATGTTTCTTAGAAAGGGTGATTTTTTTTGAATGTATATATATATTACTGGAGTAAGTCTATATATATAATATGTAGACGTAGTTTATATACATAACATAAATTGACAGTGATATTTTTAAAAATATATTCTCTTCCTACTTCCGTACACTTAGTTTATTTATTCATGAGCTTTTGAATTCTTTCCTGGAAGATCTTTTCAGCCTATTGCACAGCTAGTATGCAGTGCTTTTACGACCTTTCATCTGAGCAAAAAAATTTGTTGTAATTCTTTTTGTGGACCAGAAAGTTAAAAATTCTTGGAGTAAGGTCAGATTGTACGGTAGGTTGATCCAGCCAATCGAAACTAAGATATTGAAAAATCAGGATTGTTTTGTTGGAGATATATTGAAGCAAAATTATACCTTTTGAAAGCTTACTTTTACTTTTGGACAGCTTTTTTTGGTTTTATTTATTGTACTGTTTATTTTTGGTTGTATAACGAACAGAAACTGTACCTTCCATATCTCATTTTATAGTATTTTCATTATTACTATTATCTTTTATAATTGGATAGGATCACTTAATCAGTTTACTATCCAACTCTCTTCGATAGACTTGTTTGGGCGTTGCATACTTACCAGTACTTTTTCATATGTTACGATCTATGTGCCCTTTCTAATGTTAAAATGTTTGTGTTGTGAGTGTGAAGTGAGTGTTTTTGTTCCTGATTTTGTTGTTTAATTTTATCTTGTTTGTGGTATCTTCTCGTGTAAGGCCTGTTTCTTTCAGATCCTCTTTTATTTCTGTGATCCATCTGCATCCTGCCTTAGTATTTTTGGAGTTGAATTGTACTGTACTAGCTGTTTCAGAAGTCTTGAATCTTGTGTCCTCATGGTATGTCCAAAGAAACCTAGTCTTCTCTTATGCGTGGTATCAGTAATGGATTTTTGGAACTCTTTGTACACAACTTTGTTGGGAACTATTCCATTGCAGGACTTTCTGGACATTTTTATTGATGTAAGTTCCTCCTGTTCTTCTTTTGATTTTCTGGAGTCTGACTGTTCAGATGGAAGAGTGTGTCTGTTGCATAAGTGGCTTTCAGTTTTATAACTTTGTTGTAGTTCTTATTTTTGAATTTATTGATTGTCATTTTTTATTGTTAAGTGCACCAGATAGCCGGCCTCTGTGGCGCAAGTGGTAGCGTCTCGGCCATTCATTTCGGAGGTCCTGGGTTCTAATCCCGGTCAGGCATGGCATTTTCACACACGCTACACCATCATTCATCTTCATCCTCTGATGTAATACTTAACTGTGGTTAAAAAAAAAAGTGCACCAGATTAATTTTTGAGCTTTAACTAGTTTGTTTCTTCTTATTTCGATTGAAGTGTTTTGTTTAGGTTATTTGTTATTATTTCTCCAAGGTATTTAAGTTGAGTTGCTAGTTTGATTTTATTACTATTTATGTTTACCTCTTTTAATCATGTTGGTTTTTGGAGAATAATTTCTGTATTTTTGAATGATATTTTGAGGCCAATTTTTTAGCAATGTTTTGAAGTTAATATCTGTGGTTTATATTCGCAGATATCATTTGCTAGCAGTGCCAAGTTTTTGGCGAAACCAAGACTGTTTGTTTTGATTTTTCAGCATATTTTTTTTTGGGGGACTTTTTTGAGCCATTCTCTTATTACCATTTCTAGAACGCATTTGAATAATAATAGTGAGAGCTCATCGCCTTAACGCAGTCCTGTTTTGATCTCAAATAGTTCCGACAGCTTGCGTATCCTCATCTTTGTGTTTATGAGGATCAGTTTTATCATGTTGATTTATTTGGTTTGTAGAACGAGGTGTCTTAAAGTGTTTAGTAGGGATTCTCTGTAGATTCAGTAATAAGCTGCAAAATCTACAAATGTTATCTCCATGTCTCTGTTTCTTTTCCTGCTATAATCCATTATTAGCTCAACACTCATGGTCCAGTGTGGGCAGCTCCTCCAAGGACTGAAACCTCCCTGGTGTTCTCCAGGTCTTTCTTGAATGGTTCAATGATAATTCTTGAAAGAATTTTGTATGCTGTGTCTTGGAGTGAGATTCCCTTGTAATTATTAGGGTCTGTTTTGTCCTCTTTTTTGTAAGCAGTTGGATGAGGACTGTTGTCCAGTGTTCTGTTAGGTTTTTTTTTATCCAGATGTTGATGAAGGGCAGTTTTTGCTGATCATCCTGCATGTTTCCAGATCTCTTAAAAGTCTGATCATCTCTCACCATTTTGTAATTTTTCATCTCACCCAGTGCTTGGTAGGCTTCTTTTATTGTAAGAGAATTAATGTTTTCTGGTGGTGTTGTTATTAGGGGTACTGGTATTGAAGTTCTGGAGTTCTGTCGGTTCTTTGCAATTTAGGAATTTGTAGAAATATTTGGCTAGGATTTCCACATTGTGTTTATTGTGTTGTTCACATTGTGTATAGGCTAGTTTGCCATTTTCATTCTTTAGTAGTAGGGTTGGGAGTTCATGTTTTTGAAGGTTTTGTAGTAGCCTCTCAACTATATTTTATGGAATTTTTCTATTGACTTAAGTGAGTCTTTATGGTATTTTCTTTTTATTCTCCTTAAGGTTTGGGTGGTTTCTTTTTTTATGTTTTATTAGATTTATGAAGGTTGTTTCTGATTTTTGAGATTGATGAAACAGCTATGCTTGATGTCTGTTCTCCACTGCTTCATCACATTCAGTGTTTTATGATTCATGTTTTTTCCGGGATTTTATTGGAGCTAATTCTTCTGCGATTTGTTGACTAAATCTTTGAGTTTATCTACGACTGTTATTTTTTCGGTTGCATTTTGGTAATATTCATTCTTGATTGGTTGGGTAGGATCTATTTTTCTTTTAGTTTTAGGATTTTAGGCTTGGTTTTTTTGCTTTGGGGAGTAAATTTAATTTTAATTTGACTACATAGTGATGTGATCCTTTATCTACTCCTCGAAGAACTTTTACATTTTAGATCTTCTTGTGGTATGTTTGTCCATAAAAACATGATCTAGTTGCCATTTTCTTTAGTGATTTGGGATGTTTCCGGGTTTTGAATTTTTCAGATTTCCTCTTGAAATATATGGATTCGAAGATTAGGCTGTGGTTTCTGCAGTGATAAACGAGTCTCTATCTGTTTTTGTTTGTTTTCTTTGAATGGCCATTTTCCAATGATGTTGCCCTATCTTATTTTTCTGCCTAGTTGAGCATTGAAGTCTCTGATTAATTGTTTAACATGGTTTTTGGGGATGTTATTTATAGTCAGATCGAGCAGATCCCAGAACGTTTCTGTTTTTTTACAATCCTTTGGAGATTCTTTTTTATTATTAGTGAGGGTATGGCATTTATTATAGTGTAAATTTTATTAGATATTTTTAGGGCGAGTGTTTATATTCTTGGGGATTGGTTTTTTTTTGTTTTTTTTTTACTTTTGGAACCACTGTTAGGTATTACATCTGAGGATTAGATGAATGATTTGTAGCGTTTGTGAAAATTCCATGCCTGACCAGGATTCAAACTCGGGATCTCTGGATGAAAGGCTGAGACGCTACCACTCGCGCCATGGAGGCTGGCAACTCTCTTCTTGAGGATTGTGACTTGAATTCTTGTATGGAGTTTATTATTTTGAGGCTGACTAAAAAGCCTGTTCCAAACTGTGAGAAATTTTTCATCACTCTTCCCAAGTGTTCCTTTGTAGAGCCTATATCCTTGAGATTCCATGGTGTCCCGATCAGTGTTCCTTATTTCTTGCAGACCCATAATGAGAATTTTGTATTGGTCCATTAGGTCAGATTATTTTTAATTTACCAGTCTGCATGAGCAAATTTACATTGTGTGTTAAAATGTAGGTGATTTGCTTTGGATTCTGGACTTAGTTTTTTCTTGTTTGTGTGTGTAGTTTTGGGGCATTCCATTGCCTCAAATCGCATTTTATCTTCTGCCCTCTCTGAACTACGGTGTTACTTTGGTTCAGCCGTTTGAGTATTCCTTAAAAGACCTGTCATAGTTAACCATCAAGGGGTCACTTATGGTGGAACTAAATCCCAAGTTACAACCTAGATCTGATCTAGTGAGGTGTGATTTGATCATAAGAAATTGATCAGCTCATAGATTTTACTTCCATTCAAACAATTATTACAAAGCTGCTGTAATCTAAAAATAATCTGTAGAGGTTTAAATTAAATTTCTTAATTTAGATTAAATTGACTTTTTAATGCAATAAAAATATTTAAAAATGAAGCGATGCATTCAATGAGCAGACCTGGTTTATGAAGTCCGGTGAGATTCTTATGTTAAGTTATTCTTTAAATTTAACGTAACTTTTTCTTGTTAAGCTACTCTTTTAAGGTTTTATACATATAAGTTGTTATTTTCTTATGGTTCAACGAGCAATTTAAGTTGAAAATTGCATTCATTCATCTGTTAAAAAGCTATATATGCAGGTAACATTTTAAGGACCTGTTTTGATTATTTAACCGTTTATCAAAGGAACCTATATGTTAGAAAAACATAAAAATAAGAACCATTATATTTTGGTGTAATCGCCCACTTAACAGCTGAAGAGTACCTATTGGTATATTACTGTATTATATGTTGTAAAAATTCTGAAATGAATATTCTTAACGTGTATGTATTTCAACAGGAAATTCTTGTAGAAGTTGATGCACAAGTTGCTGAAAAGGAGAAGGAAGATAGAAAATTAGAGATATATAACAGAATTGAAGCAAAGTCATTTACTGTACATAGAGGATTGAAATTCAAAAAATCAGATATCTTATCTGATAATAGAAAATTAAGGTTAGTCGTTTAAGTTTTTTTTTAAAGAGCACCTTGATTACCTTGAGTACTTTAATTATTGCCAAAACCGTTTATTGTATTTTAAGATTATTAGAATGCAAGACATGTATAAGTCATCTTTGTGTTTAATAAATTTTGCTCATAAGTAATTAGTTTTTATATAAATTTCAAATGTTTTTTCATTCATAGGTGATAGCATGAGAAATTTGTATCAAGACTAAAAAATACATCTTTTGTAAATTTTAAAGTCTAATAGGTATTTCAACTTCTATACTGTAAAATAAAATCTCTAACACTGTAAACAAAATTTCTTAAAAAGGTAAAAAAATTTCTATTTTTTATGATTTTTATACTTTTACAAAAATTTAAAAGTTGATTTTTAAACGGCATTGAAAATTGCCATATAAAAATTAAAACAGTTTTAATTTTATCTCATCGGTGACACGAGACATAAAATCTACATTTAAAATTTTTTTTGGGATGCTGAACCTAAATCACACCGATCTTTAATGTTACTTGACTATTGTTTACAAATTTTGTAGAACAAATAAATAACTTTTTTAAGTATTCAGTTGTAGATAGTTCTTTAAATTTTAAAATCTCTTTTTTAATTATTTTGGGTACGATATTTATGTATTAGAATGAGTCAAAAAAAAATTTATTATGTATCATAATAATTGTTATAACTGAATCATAAATGTGTAACGTGAAATTTTTTGTAATTTAAATGATTATGTCAATTTTATATGATTTATTATAAAATTAATTTCTTGGTTTTGTAGTATTGCATGATTTTATGGAGTATATCACAAAGTTTTCTGAAGACTTACATAATATATTCCATTAATGGATATAATAGAAAAAGTTCATATAACATATGTCCTAAAATGCTTTGTTTGTGATTCACAACTATTGAAAGATTACATTTGGATTTCAGCTACTCTGTTAAAATGAGGTATTACTGAAGTTTGTAGGACATTAATTAAGAAGCAGATTTCTTGTGGTTTTTGACCTGAAAAGTTGAATAAAATAGGTCCCAGCACTGTACCTGCAGTAGTTTTTGAGAAATTTGAGGTGAAAATCAGTAAATTAGGATAAAAAACCTTGTTTTGTATGTTTGATGCACAATTACTTTATTAAATGGGTAATAAACATATAAAAATTTTGAGAAAAAACATGTAGAGAATTTTATTCTGAAGAAAATGGTATAAAATTATTTAAAACAGGTTAATAAAAGTAAAGTTAAATAAAAGAAAGAAAAGTTAAAAAAAATTTGAATTTTAGTCAACATCTTATTAGAAGTAAAATAAATTACTTGAAAAATTATTATTTCAAAGTTGGTAGTATAATAACAATATAAATATGATCAACTATGCGCAATACTGTATTAGTGTTTAAGTGATTTTGTAAGATACACTAAGTATATCTGGTACTGTGAACTGCTGATGTCGCATAGGTTTTCTGTAGTTTGAACATACATTAGTACATCGCCATTGAAGTAATGCTGTACGTATTTACAACAAAGGAATATGCTGGTATGGTATTAATTTTGAATATGTGTAATAGTAATGCTGCATCTGTTGCAGTAGAACATGATATATGTTTTCAAATTGTAGGACTCCAGATCTGAAAACAGTTACCGTGACTTTTTTCAGTCTGCAGGAAACAGGTTCACTACCTAGTATTTCAGCTATGAACTTTCTGGCCAACGCAATACTATTAATGATGAAATTATCATTGATGCATTTCAGTGCAATCCAGGTATCAGAGCAAATGTCTTTCTAAGCGGATCAAAGTTTTTTGCATTTGATGGTTTGGATAAATTTCTTAAAAACTACTGCAGATGTGTTTCTGAAATCTATCTTATTCTATCTTACCATAAATCAGTTTGACATCCTAAAAATTTATTATCCTAATATATTAAAATGTTTCAGGTTTGAAGGAGTAGCAATGTTAATGCAAGGTAGAGGAAAGATGCACGTAGTTGTGGTCATCGTATTATCTGATGTTTTATTTTTTCTTGTAGAAAATAATCATAAGTACACCTTCTTTACTCCAGATAATAAGGTAAAATAAGTTGGTTTTTCTGTCTTTTTTTTTTTTAATCATTAATATATATGAATACTAAATGATACAAGTATTATTATTCTCACAAAAAATTGTGATTCATGGTCAGCTGTGAGAAAAGGAAATGAAATGTTTACATATGATTTACATATGTTTACATATCATTTAAAATTTTAATGTGCATTTATTTGTATCATTAACTCATGTTACATCATTATGTTTAATATGTATGTATTTATAAATCAGTTGACAGATTTTGACAATTAATTGTGATTAATGACCGATTTAATGTTCTGATTCATATAGAAATTGTTTCCTTTTTATTTAAACCTCCTAATTGATATTTTTGTACTTTGTTATTATATTGTAACTCTCATGTAGGCTGTGGTTGTTCTTAAAATTTTACAATTTTCTTAATAACATTTAGTTAGCTATTGTATTTTGCTGAAACCAGACGTGTTGTAAAGTTTACAAATTCATTATTAATTTCACAACTGTGATTTCAAATAGCAAATACCACAGCAAGTTTATTGCGTATACTGTTCTTTAAAAATTGCTTTAACCGTTACTACATTTAAAATTTTTCTTACCTGAATTGAGTTCAGCCAGCAGAAATGTTTATAAAAAAGGAAAGCCGGTTAAAAGTGGAGAAAGGTTAACTATAACTACTAGTGTTTACGATTATTTCTTAAAAACAAATCTCCAGGGCAGTATTAATTTTATAACTGAGAAAACATGTTAGGCAACTAAATGTTACTGTACTACTGTATTAAGACTTCTAAATGAGCGAAAAACTAACAAAATATGTGTGAAAAACAAGGAAAAAACTGTTTATAAAACTAACCATAAAGTTAAAGTACAAGGACTTTAATAAGGTACCGTAAGATGGACATTTCACAATTATTTTACAGAAAACCAACTGTCAACCATTTCACAGGTTCTGGCAGTAGTAAATAATGACAATAATCTTTCTAACTTAAGTTTAAGGAATTTCTATCAATTAGTGAAGTATTTTGAATTTATTTTTGGAAAAAGAAATCAGACGTCTGTGATGACTGAACATGATGACATAATTTGCTGGTGGCAGTTTGTATTTAAGAGACATTAAAAAATATATGGAAGAGGGAAGAAGAATAGTGTATTTAGATTAAACTTAGGTTCATGTAAGTCATACTTCCAATAAAGTATGGCAAGATGTCACACTTAAAACACTGAAAGATGCTTTTTTAGCTTGATTATTGAGTTTCCAAAGAACGTTGTTTGTTATAGTCCATGCTGAGAAGAGCAAAAAATTCTTGAAGGCGGCGATTTAGTTTTCCCGGTCATAAAGGCAAGTACTGATTATCATGAAATGCTGACCTCACATTTTAGAAAATGGATGACAGATAATATTAAAGTGCAGTACTTTACGAAGGAAGTATTATTGTTATGGATAATGCCCTGTATCATTCAAGGAAGAAAAAAATATTCCCACAACTGCTTCAGAGAAGGATTAATTAAAGATTGGCTTACATCAGAAGGAATCTGTTTTCCAGAATAACTCTAAAAAAGAACTTCTTTGTGATATAAACAAAGTTAAACATAAATTTCAAAATCATGTCATTGATGAAATGGCCAAAGAGAAAAAAATGATTGTTCTTCATTGGTAAATGAAGAACAAGAAGAAATGATGAAGAAAGAAGAGAATGAAGAAATATGGTGGTAACCATATTTCTGCGAACTTCATCCTGTTGAGCTTGTATGGAGTCAGATTAAAAGGTTTGTGACTAAATATAACTTCACATTTAAAATGGATGGTGTGTGACCGCACTAATAACTAGGGCATACGTATTACAGTAAATGTTTCACTATAGAAAATTAACTGTAATCATGTGAAAAAAGTAAATAAAATGTGTCAAGCAGACAATCTGCAAGACAATATAGAACCTTTAATAGTTCACTTGATTGACAAAGATTCTGAAATTCATGATGATTGCAATACAGCAAGCGAATGCTCAAGCACTATGCCATTACAATAAAAATTTAGTGGACAGTAAATATTTAGGATAATTAATGTAACATTTATTCTGTAAATATATAAAAGTACATATATTGTTTGTGTGCTAATGGAATATAAATTTGTGAAAAGTGAAAAATTATTCAGTATCCTGTTTCAATACAGTCACCTGGAACATTTTTTTTTTTGTTGATAATTAATTAAATCTAAATGAAAAAAGAATCACGTGTAAGTTTGTACAGATCATTTGGAAATATTTCATAAAACTGAAATTTGTTAAATGTTTGAAAGTTGCTGTATATTACGGTTATAAATAAAACATTTTTTGAAGTTATTTAGATAACTTAGGCGGTGGTACGATAATCTGCCAATAATTGGGTAGAATGTTTTTATTGTGAGTAGTAGTTATAAACTCTTGTAAAAAAAGTTCCTGGTGTATGCTACTCCATAGTCTCAACTAAACATGTTAAGTATAAATATATTTTTGATAAATGAACAGTGTAATAAAATAATAATAATAGTGCTGGGTACTATTTGATGTTAGTTTAGTATTTATCCAGTCTGAAAATTTTTTTCCTACACCTACACTATTACAGCCATATTATTGACAATTTTCAACAACAACTTAACAATGTTAAGTTGACAGAATCAAAAGTTAGAATTGTTATAGAGAGATCTGTTTTTTGTTACATTGTATTTTAAAAATTGTAGCAAATTAATATTATTTAAAATTAGGTATAAAACTATCAAGACATTTGAAATGTTTAAAATTGTACCGAGTAAAGAATTTTTATCAAGAATAACTCATTTGAGTGGCATAAACGGTTCAAGGAAGGCCGATAGCCAGAAAATGATTATAACAGACGGACTGTTCTTCAGTCTCCTGAACACAACATTTGATAGAAGTAGTTTAAAACATTTCGCCTGAAGATAGGACTTTGAGTGTCAAATGTTAGAAGAAATCACAAGATTACTACAGACTGTACTTAAGATTTTAGTGAAACATTTCAAAGAAGAAAGGTATGTACATTGTTTCGTTTGACAACATCAGAATAAAAACATCGACATGTTACATTGTTTGTTAAGTTGATTAAAGTGGTCAGTTGGAGATCTAAACCGGATTTTAGTGGGTAATGAAAGCTAGTGTGATTCATTTAAGATCTGACAAATAAATATCAAAATGTAACTCTGCAGATTCCAAAGAAACCAAACCTCAGAAATTGAGACTAAAATTAATGAGTGAAAACAATTCCGATTACTACATTTTTTTATGCCAAAAGTACAATTCGTTATTATTCTTTACTTAAAAATCAAACTTTGAAGGGTAGATTTTATAGAGAAGTTATAGTGTACAAAAGGATTGACCACTCAAATTTATTATGTTAGCCATGAATTTACAGAAAATATGCCCTGGTTTCTTTCCATGACAGTGCATTAGTACATTCTTCAATTAATTGTCTGTAACTAACTTTTTTTTATTAAACAATAAACCCTTTTCTTATCCTAACAATTCCACTTGGCAGATTTAGCAGTAGTTATTTTTTTTTAAATTCCTATTACAAAATAAAATAGATAAGGTATTATGATGTCTTATCAATTGGGAAACGACTAGACAAATAAACTGAAGGTGGTCCAAAAGAAATATTTCTCAGCCATTTGATTTGTTGAACAAACAACATAAACAGTGTACAGAATCAGACAGGTATTAGATTGAGTGAAGGTAAATACTTTGTATTTAATGTGTTAAGTGAAGGTAAATACTTTGTATTTAATGTGTGTGTTTTTAATGATTACAGTCCAGTAACTTAACTGTCATATTGTGCGTTTATTAAAATATTATATTTTAATTTATACTGTCTAGTCGATAAATAAAAAGAGATCACATTAACAGGTACTTTCATAATACCTGATTAAATTCTCAGGTAATTGCCATTTATGAATTTTTATATTAAAATATGCAGTTTATTAAACATTATTAATTCTTATAAAATTCAGCATTATTAACTATAAGGCGCGATTCAAAAATAATTGCTGATCGGTAACAAAATGAGAACAGTCAAGAAAGTAAAGAAAATTATAATGGTTTCAAATACATATTTACTTTATTTTTCTATGTAATCACTATTTTGTTCTACACATTTGGGATATAGTGAAACAAGCTTCTTCAAAATCACTGTATAAAATTTCTGGGATTGTAGCCACTTTTGCACAGAGGTTTTCAGTTCTTCACTTACCTCAAATCATTCAGATACAATCTAGTTTTTGAGGTGTCAGAAGAGATGATGGTTGTCACCGAGATCAGGACTTAAAGTTGATGATAAAAAATCTACCATCTGAATTTTGAATTGTTTCTGTTGTGCATGCAGCTTTGTGTGGAAATGCGTTATAATGAAGAGAACAATTCCTGATCAATGTTTCCCGTCATCAGTTTTGAATGGTACGACGCAGTTTAGAAAGTGTTTCACAATAGACTTATATTGTAATAGATGTTCCAGAATACATGTTCCATAAAATCAATCAAAAGCACTCCCTTTTGGTTCCAGAATACAGATGCCATGATTTTCCTTTGAGACTGGGTTTGTTTGAATTTTTTCAGAGAAAGTGATCTTAAATGATGCCACCACATGGTTGTTGTTTCGTCTCAGGATTGAAATACGAAATGCATCTTTCATAACCAGTAATAATATGGGAAAAAAAATTTCTCTCTCATAGTAAAAGCAGTTGAGAAAAGAATATGCAGTTGTCATTCTGTAGTATTCGTGAGCACTTTCAACATTTTTGGCACCCATTGTGCACGCAGTTTATGATAGCCTAGGTGTCTCAGTTATGATTCTCAACAGTGTTGTCTTTGAAACTTCTGGAAATTCTAGAGAAAGATTGCTAATCATAAATCGATGATTTTCTTTCACTTATGCATTCACATGCTGAACCAGATCATCGGTCCGAACACTTCTCTGTTCATCATGAACATTTGCATTGCCTTCCTTAAACTCACAACACCATTGTGATAGGCCCATATGTCTCACACAACAGCATTATGTCTTCTTGTGTTCAGAAATCTAATCGCTGATTGAACTTCACAATGGACGGAATTTTTTATTACCACACTTATTTTAACATACTGTCTTACAAAGGCAAACAACAATGTACCTGATGGAAATGTGGCAGTTACATGTCTAACAGACTGCTAAAAGCTACTAAAAAATATCAGTTAGTGACAATTAACAGACACATAAGTGTTAAATAGTATAGTATTAGTGTTTTTTTACCTGTTACTTTTTAGGGTTCATTTGAGTGGAGATTTAAAAATTTTATTCTACTCTAGATTTATATGATAAATTTTTCCTAATAAAGTAAATTAATTTTATCAGATTTATGTGTAGCGTTTGCTTTATTATGACTTTTTTTCATTTTTGAGCAGGCGGGAGTTGTATCCTTACAGAAACTTCTGGTTCGAGAAAAAGCTGGACAAGAATCTCGAGGTATTTATCTTATTTCATCGAATCCTACTGATCCTGAAATGTTTGAGCTCAAAGTCCATAAACCAAAAGATAAACAAGTTTGGATACAAGCTATCAGGTACAAAAAAGTTTTCAGTGGTATGATATTTTAAATATTTTAATACCTGTGAACAGTACTTTTTTAATTTAATATAACTTCAGTCAGAAAGCTTGTCAGTGAATTCATCTCTTTCATCATTTTTGTTCAAGATTATTTAATAGGAATTTAAAAAAAAAATAGTTTATGAAATAGTGAATACAAAAAATATTTTGGCAATATCAAAATGTTAATAATTGGTAATAATGTTAATAATAAATGAACATATTATTATGAAAAACATTTAATTTTTGTGACAAAAGACTACACTTCACATGGTAACAAAAATGAAGGTAATATATGTATTAAGACTCAGGTTTCATTTCCTCCTTTTTATTTGTAAAAATAAAAATTTCTACCTTTTTTCTTACTCTTTATGAATTTTCACTTTTTTTGTTGCTCTTATTAAATGAATTTGTTTAATCCTATACAATAATTTGTATGAATTTGTATAATTAATCAATACAGTAATGTTATATATATGAATTACATGTATATTGTATACATGTATATTATATACATTAATTAAATTTCATAGATTGTTATAAAAATATTTTTTATTATAAACAAAATAAAGAATTATTTATTTGAATGAACCAACAAATAATAAAATATCTAGAATAATTAAATCTAGATGAGGTAATTGAAGCTAGGCAGCACATTATTCAACATTTTTGGTCCTTTGGGCTGGATATAATCTGCAACTTTTAAGAATCATCATTTTTGGTCTTCCATATATATGAATAAATCTGAAATTTTTGCTCCACCGAAGCTTCAACTACTGGTTATACGTTTGTTACAGGTGTATATATATGTATATAACTTAGCTGATGTGGTTTCTAAATAAAACAATTACTGTATGGCATTACCAAACAATAATATTGGTTTTATTTTATTCTGTGAAGTTACACTTTGTAAAATGTATGAATGAATGTAAATCGGCTGAATTTATTGAAAAGCTTTGGTTGAATTTGTTTGAGGCTCTCCTTTTATTTTGATATTTTCAGTTTTCACTTGTGTGTTTGAAGTAAATGCATTAATATTTTCTAGAAGTTGTTATCTGCAATTAAAGAATCTGATAAAGTCTTTAAAGGTGGAAAACCTTTGATTTCACAACTTTTCCTTCCATAATCTTGAGTTATTGTAATACAATTTTGATGTTAGAAATTGGAAACAATAAATTCATATTTGTTTACAGGAAGTTGTATGTATTGATTCAAGCTAATTCAATACAAGCACATGTGAGGAATTGCTGATTCAAGCACATATGAGGAAATCTCATTAATAAATTTGGATAAAGTAACTACATTAACGCATTAACATAATTTTCATTTGTTATTGGCAGATTTTTAATGATAGCTAAAGCTTCATTTTCAAAGAGGAATGTAAATATTGCAATTTTTGAATATTAGATAAATCATCTCTGTTATATACTAAGTCAATAAATATGCATATAGTGCTACCACTCTTAACACATTACCTATAAATGAAATTATATTAATGGTTTTAGTTGTGTTTGTTTAAATGTTGTATTTTTACTAAATTCTTGATTAGTTTGATTTTTGGTTTTTTTATTATTATTTATTAAATGTTGCACTTTGGACTCTATGATGGTGCATAATCTTCTTCGACTTGTATACGATCTGATCTTGTAATGATCTTCATTAAAATATTCCAGTTCAGTTTCTTATTGAATGTTAACATATCTGCTTCACAATTCAAGAAGATTCCTTATTTTAATTTCTAAGGTGGGAATATTACCTTTTGAAGTATCGTAATTATAAGTAAATGTGCCAAACCTAGTTATCAATCTAGTGGTAAGCGATCTTTACTAACCCTTCTTTTTTATTAAACTTGTTCCCTATCCATAATAATAGTAATAACTTAAATTAACTTTTTCTTTGCGAATTATTAACAAAATAAATATGAAATGAAAGAAATGAAATTACATAAATGATGAGACAAATTTGTTGAAAAATTTTGATGAGATCAAATTGATGCGAACCCTATTAATACAGTAATTTATTAAACATTAAAATTCTTGAAAATTTTTATATAATATCCATGATTCTGGAAGATCGAGATGATGATTCTTCAAAATATCAGATTTTACCCACAGTTTTCGAAGACCAAAAATGTCAAATAATATGCCGCTTTGGTTCAATACCTTGGTTAAGATTAATTATTTTAAAATATGTTTATTTTAGTCATTAAAAAAGGTAAAAATTATGAAACCGAAACATATATTTAACAAAAACTACACAAAATGTCCAAGTTATCTGCAGTCATAAAAGATAATAAGTTATTCTATTATATTATAAGCAGAGATCAAACTGCATGGGTAGAAATGATAAATACAAGATAAAACAAGAAGTAAATTATATTAAAAAGATAACTAAGGAAGATAAAGAAATTGTCGGCCTCCATGGTGTAGTGGTAACGTCTCGGCCTTTCATTTGGAGGTCCCAGGTTCAAATCCTTGTCAAGCATGGCATTTTTCACATGCTACAAAATTTCCATTTCATATTCCCGTACGCAAACTTCAAGCTTATATAGAGAATTAATCATTAAAAAAAATTATAAGCTTAATCATATGTTATAGAAAATAAATATTGACAACCGTGATATATGATGTTTATCGGTAAAATCAAGTATTTAAAAAAAAATTATTTGAACATCATACAACAATTTAAAAGAAAAAGAGTTACTTTTTTACTTTAACTGAGATTTAATAAAGTTACTTAAAAATAACATTTAGAAAAAAATTATTTTATAATTGTTAAGTAAATTATTGTTATCAGATAGATTTATTGGAAAATTTATTTATCTAAAGAGATAAAAAGAAAATTAATAAAATTAACCTTCTGATTAATGTTTGAAGATGATCAAATAGAGATGAAATGTGATAAATAGTTATGTAGGATTATATCGGTTAGTTATATAGTTCAAATTCACTCTATATCTAGCTGATTTGATATTGAGTACAATTTGATAAGATTTTAATGTGAAAACTGATAGGCTGTTATAAATAATGAAAGCATATTCTTCTCGAGTCGAGTGATATATAGAAATTCAAAGAAATTTTTCTTTAAAAACTAAAATTCTCGCGAAAATGTCTGAAAATATTGTGTCATATGCAGATGATACTGCTGTAATTGTGAGTGAGAACACATGGGGCGAGGTTGAGAGAAGTATGAACATTTATTTAAGTGAGGTGGCTGATTGGCTGGCATTGAACAAACTATCATTGAATATTAATAAAACTACATATATGACATTTGGAAGTTATTGTGATAGTGTTCCTACTATAACTGAAATTGAAATAAACAAAATCAAACTACAAAGGGTTGAATACTGCAAATATTTGGGCATAATTTTTGATTGCCATATGAAATGGGATGGCCATGTGAAACATATACTGAGGAAAACAAAATATCTACTTTATATACTTTACAAAA